>JALDQB020000126.1:0-138441 GCA_024416835.2 Perccottus glenii | reverse complement strand
GCAGAACAGAAACATAACTATAAGAACTGGGGTCAAGATTTTGAGAAGAATCTGGAACCATGTTCCGGAAGTAAACCAACTGGATAAGTCAAAATTAAACCAAGTGGAGTCGTGACTAGAAGTGAGGAAATCCTTAAGGTCAGCAACACGGTCGTGGATAAGAGTCCAGTTAGCAGTAGAGTCAGGAATGTAAGTGCAACAGTGGTCAGGACCAAACTTGGCACAGAGGCCTCCCTCTGAAGCAAAGAGGTAGTCTAAGGCCATCTGATGAGAGACAAGCATGGCTCGCATGGCTCGGAGCCTGGGGTTATCTCTTAGCTGTGTTGTAATATCAGACAGAGCGTCAGTAAGGTCCTCAAGGGTCCACCAGACCTCATTGAGTCTGTGGCTCAGGTAAGCAATACCATACCAGGGGAGAAGAGTCATAGTAATACCTCTCCCATCACTAATAAGGGGGTCACGTTTCTGTTTAAAAGCCGTGGACTTGGCTGGTGGAGTGAAGCTGCGCTTGTTTCTAGAGGAAGTACTTTTAACCTGGAAGTTGACAATCTTAATCACGGGAGCTAACTTGGCAAGGTGACAAGTTCCACACCATTCCTTGGGGAGGTAGAGAAACACTCGTTTTCCACAAACCCAAACATACTTCTGGGGAGCAGGGAAACCCTGGTTCCCAGGCATGAAGAGATTTATCATATTCTGATTAGTTTTTGGGGTAACAGTGTAGTTCAGTTCTGACAGGAAAGCGGACACATTAAGTGTGAATATATTTATCATGAACCCCGCTATCTTGTATTTAACACCCCAACGGTGGCCTAGGAATTTATCTGTCACATTCCACGAGGGGATGGGAATTATCTCCTGGGCTCGGGAGTGGCCCAGAAAGTGGGCACCGGACTGGCACTCGTGGGAAAAAGCTAGGTGAGCTTTCTGAGGCTTTCGCCCACGTGTATTCCTCCTACATTAGTCTGATTGGTTGTATTAGAGAAATAGATGGGTGCTCGCCAATTGAGAGGTTGGAGAAGGTATGAGTCATTACACCAGGTACTAGGAGAACTGCTAAAAGTCAAATACTGCCAAGATAGAAGAGCACACATTGTTTTGTTAGCGGCAACCGGAATTGGCTCCATTAGAACGGTTTCATCATGAGTGTGTGCTATTAATGAACACATAACAATCACCTGTAATGTTGAGGGTGTTTTTAGAGAAATTCATAAATTTCCACCAAACATTATCTGTAGGTTTGTGATTAGAATGATCATCTTGTGTGTGTCTAGTCACATTAATGGATGTGGGTGTGGTGTGTATAGGCCAAATGATGAAAAACAGTGCTACCACAAGTAGAAGTGTAAACAAGAAGCACATAATAGAAGATACATTACAACATTGGCATCTTTTTCTCAGTCTCTGTCTTTCAGCCGGTGACATCTTGCCCCGATGTCAACGATGGGTGCCCAGTAAAACTGTAAAAACACCTGTTTTCAGCGTAGCGGTGCCAGCAGTTTACCTACTGTAAGAACACCGTTGTTGTCACTGCTTTCAACAGAAGTCCTGCGTCTAGGAGGTCTCGAAGTCCTGCGTCTGTGTTGAGTTGATTTCTCAGCTTACAGTGGGACAGATGAACCCAGGAGGAGCGTCCTTCCACCTTCACAGCCGTTGGGGTGGAAAGTAGAACTCTGAAGGGTCCTCCCAGCGGGGCTGTTCCAGCTCTTCCGCTTGATCACTTTGATGAAGACGTGGTCACCTGGTTTAAGGTTCTGTGGGGGAAAAGAAGGACCTTCTGGCAGTTCATTGATTCTTCTGCATTGTTTCAGTTCAAGTGTCTTTCTCATATACGTTATTAAATCAGTCGAGGCGTCTGGATCATTTTTCACTTTAAGCTGTAAGTCTGGTAATGTAAATGATCTTCCATACAACATTTCAAAAGGACTTAGTGTTTGTCCTTCAGCTGGTAAAATATGCATGTTCAATTTCACCAAGTCAATACATTCAGGCCATGGTCTTCCTGTGTCTTTTGTTGCTTTAATTAATTTGTTTTTAATTGTTCCATTCGTTCTTTCTACAAGGCCTGCTCCTTGTGGATGAAAGGCACAATGTCTTTTCAGGTTAATTTTGAAATGTTCTCCAATCCTGTCAATTACTTTGTTTACAAAATGTGAACCATTGTCTGATCTGATCAGCTGTGGGATGCCAAAAGTAGGTATGATGTGTTTACAGAGTGCTTTGGCTACCGTTAAAGCATCAGGTTTTGCTGTGGGAAAGATTTCTACCCACTTTGTGAACACATCAATAATCACAAAACAATATTCTACACCTTGAGATTTGTTCAGTTGTATAAAGTCCATGTGTATAATCTGAAATGGATGTTCAGGTTCTGGAAAAACTCCTCTCTTTGGTCTCATACATCCTTGTGAATTGTTCTTGATGCACACAAGGCATTGTTTACAAAATTTTTTTGAATAAGTATTAAATCCACAAGTGTTGTATTGTCTCTGTACCTGGTCCACCATCCTCCTGTTGACACATGGCAAGGCCCATGTGTCACCTCTGCTGCCCATTTGAACATGGATTTTGGGAGCCATGGCTTGTTGTCAGGTTGTTTGTACAGTCCATCTATTAGTTGTGCTCCTTTTGTGTCCAGAGTTGTTTTTCTTGGTCAGTGGCCTGTTCTTGTCTGTCTTTAGAATGTCAATGACTAGTTGTGTGTGTGCCTGCTCTTGTGCTGCTGCTTTAGCGGCTAGATCCGATAGTCTGTTTCCTTCTGATACTGAATCCGTTCCTCTCGTGTGGGCCTCACGTTTACATACTGCTAGTGTTTTCGGTAACAAGACCGCTTTTAACAGCTTCTGCAGCAATTGTTTGTGGGTCACAGGCTTTCCTGTGCTTGTGGTAAATCCACGTTTTTCCCACTGACGACAAAATTGATGAACTGAGCCAAAAGCATATTGGCTATCAGTGTAAACTGTCACATCCTGTCCTGTGAACATTTCACATGCTGTAGCTAGAGCATGCAGTTCCGCTGCCTGTGCAGAGAAGTTGGAGGGTAATTTACCACTCCGCAAGATGTCTGTTGTAGTAGTTATAGCATAACCTACGCAGTTTTGACCTAATTGGTTCTTTGCTGCAGAGCCATCTACAAACACTACATGTCCAGTATGCAAAGGTGTGTCCTTTAAATCAGGTCTGGGCTTGTGAGTAGTCTCAGTCAGGCTAACACAGTCATGGGGGTCTCCGTCTTCAGCTATGGGTAATAACGTAGCTGGGTTTAAGGTTGTACATCTCTCTACAGTCAGGTGTGGTTGTGAAAGTAGTAGAGTCATACATGAAAGGTGTCTAGCAGGTGACATAAAGGACATGTTGGTCTGTAACAACAGTACATGAACAGCGTGGGGACTAATAGCTGTGGTGATATAACACAACTTCTGCAGATGCCTTGACTGCCATTGCTGCGGCAATTACTGCTTGCACACAGCAGGGGGTGGCCCTTGCTACAGGGTCGAGTTGTGTTGAGTAAGCTATAGGTCTGTGTTTAGTTCCATGTTGCTGTAATAGTACTGAGGTCATAAATCCTGCTTTTGAGTCACAAGTCTGTACAAATGGTTTAGCATAGTCAGGTAATGCTAAGACATCAGTCGCTACTAAAGCAGTTTTGATTTTAACAAATGAGTCCTCCGTTTCTGGTGTCCAGTTCAGGGTTTCAGACATTTTTAAGGGCTGTGAATGGATTAAATTTTGTAAAGGTTTAGTTATCACTGCATAGTCCAGAATCCAGGAACGACAGTAGTTAACTAAACCCAGAAAGGACATCATTTGTTTCTTTGTTGTTGGCTTGGGAGCCTGTAACACTGCTGACTTCCTGTCCTCAGAGATTTTCCTGCCCTGTTCAGTGAGGATGTGGCCTAAATATCTCACTTCAGATTTCCAGCACTGCAATTTCTTTTTGCTGACTTTGTTTCCTGTCTCTCCTAGGAAACGTAGTAAATCAATGGTGTCTCTTCTGCACTGATCTTTGTTTTTATTAGTCACCAAAATGTCATCTACATAGATCAGAATTTGGCTACCATGTTAAATTTAGACAAATTTGACGTTATGGCCTGGGAGAAAATCGTTGGACTGCACACAAATCCTTGGGGGAGCCTCGTGAACCTTAGTTTAATGCCCTTGTAAGTAAACCCAAACCACCCTCGTGACTCTGGATCCACTGGGATGCTAAAGAAGGCGTTGCTAAGGTCAATCACTGAGAAAAACTTTGCCTCTGGGTCCTTTGAATTTAGCAACGTGTGTGGATTTGGGACATTTGGTGCTCTTTGTCTCACTGCTTCATTCACTGCTCTGAGGTCTTGGATCATCCTCCACTCTATAGAGGGTGGTGCTTTTTTAACTGGAAAAATGGGGGTGTTACATTCAGAATCTGGGCTTTCCTCAATTATGCCTGCTTGCAATAAACCTTTAATTACTGGATCAATTCCTTTTTCAGCATCTTTTTTCAATGGGTATTGGCGTACTACAGGTCTATATTCTGACTTTCCTGTTATTCTGACTGGTAAAATGTCTTTCATTAATCCTACATCAGTTGGGCCTTTGCTCCACACAGAGTCTGGGAGGATACTAAGGGCTTCCTCTTCCTCTGTGGTGAGCAAACATGTTTCAGATGGTCATTTTTCATCTCTTAGATGGACACTTGGGGTTGTAGTGACTCTTATGTTAAGTTTTGTCCTGTACCAGCCTGTGAACTCTGAATGCTCTGTTTTGGGGTCCTGTGTTTGGGACCAGTCCTTGGCTCGCTTTGCTTGAGCTAGGTAATGTTTAAAATTTTCCCATCAATCAGTGTAATCTTTAGCTAGGGAAACATGCGCATTCTCTGGATTGTTCATCAACATTCTGGCTTTTTCTGACATTTGAACATCTGTAAAGGCTGTTTGGCCTTTAAAATACAGATGGGTTAGGGTCAAAAGGGTTGGACCTAAACTGTGGACCGCATTATCATAGAGGGGGTCTGGTCCTGGTGTATGGTTATACCTCAGCGTAACATGTAAATTTAGATTGTTCATAAAAACAGCTCCTCTTCTGACACAGTTATCTGCTAATGAGAGGAGTGTCTTAGCTGTCTGTCCTGGATCAGAGGGTGGTATGTCCAGGCTCCACCAATAGTAAGGACTGCCCCTGGACTCCAGAACGTGCAGTGCACAGTCTGAGTCTGTGTAGTCACTCCGTACCACCCCCATCGACACATTGGTCAGGGGTACTATGGCCAGTCCTAAACCTGCTAATACATCTCTTCCCAGGAGGTTATGAGGGCAGCTGTTTAATAAAACTGCTGTGCACATAATTTCTTCAGAATTTGATTGAATTTGGAAGTGTATGGGGACACTAAGAGGGGTGACTTTAATTTGTCCATTGGCTGATATCACATTTACTTTCTCTGAGCTGGGTTTATAGCGCTGAATTTCTTTCAGAACAGTCCTGTCTGCACCTGAGTCTGCTAAGAATAGTGTAGGTTGGTTGTTCACTTGTGTTACAAGTGCATGTCTGTGTGTGGTGGCAAGAAAGACAAATGCAGGAATAAGTTACACAATATTTATTAATAAACACTAAAAAGGAGGGTACTCCTGGTTTCCTTTTCATTCATCGTCTTACAGATTCTGTCACAGAGCCGAATTAATTCCACACACCACATAGGGCGGATAAACCCGCTTGAGCCCCACACACATCAAACACAGCAGGTTCACAGCAAACAAACAAACTGCAAAGACACCGCAGATGCTCACCACAAACGGATCGGCTGTAAAAGTTCTGAGCACCGGCGAACAGGTCTAATTAAACGAGGAAGTGACCCAAAGAATACACTACAAAACATTACAAAACAAACAAACAAACAAACAATGAAACAGCGTATGTCCGCTTGCACAAGTGCCCCCAGAAGCGGACTAACTAACGCAAAAAAACAACAACTAAAAGGACAGCAGGTAGCGGTACATGTAGATCACTGTTAAACAAGAAATAAAATATCACCAATCTGCTAAAAGACACATTTTAATTCAGCGTCTTAAAACATTAAAATACCGCATACCTGAAATGTCACACACCCAGTCATTTCCACACTGGCAAGCCGTCTTCCCCCAACTACAGCCCTGTCCCATAAAACACAATTAATATACAACCATGACAAACAGACATAAATCACACTACAAGACATTTACCAGTTCAAATAGTTGACAAAACAGCGTGGGTCCAGCATCGCGTCTGGCCACCCACGGAACCTGGCACACCCCGACACCCAGCCACCTCCTCCCTTATAAAGGACACGCTCAACACCAGGGCGACACCCCGCGGTGCCGCCTGTCACACTTGTAAAGTCACTTGAGGTTTGGTTCTAAAGTCCACTTCGTCCATTGATAAGTAAATCTCATCTATTACTTCCTCATCTTCACTTTCTTGTCTTTCTGCTGTCCCTAGTCATGCCATCTCATCTGGATCCATCTGTGGCTTCCTAGTTGCTTTCTCTTCCTTATCTTGTCCTCTATTATCTTGCCTCTTTCTGCAGTCTCGTGCTAAGTGTCCCTTTTTGTGGCAATAAAAACAAAGTCCTTCGGTCCTATCTCTCTCTCTCTGATCTGTGTCTTTCCCTTCAAACCTTCTTTTTCCTCTATATGATGGTCCTGGTCTCCTAGTGTCAATTACATAAGTTTCTCCTTGCTCACTGAGTAAAATTTGAGAGGCTTTCTTTTGTTTTTTTTCTCTCACTACTCTCTCTGCATGAATTGCGTGAGTCATAAACTCACTGGGGGTGGAAGTGGGCAGACCTACATAATTTTTAGTTAGCCACTCCCTAATGGGAGGCTGCAAACCTCCTAAAATTGCCATTTTGAGCTGCTGTTGGAATGCACTGTCTGGGTCGTGGTCTTCAGTCAGACCACTATTAGTTTTGAACACATCTCTCATTCTAGCACTAAACTCTATCACTGACTCAGTTGATTTTTGTTGAGTTTGTTGGACAATAGCATAATTTGGTCTCCTGGTAAATTTAAGTCTGGCTTGAGCAAAGAGACCTACATCTGCTAGTTGGAGTTGGCCTAACACTCTGTCATGGGCAAGAACTTCTCCTGCTGCGTTGTTTGCATTGAAACTAGATGCAATAAAACCCCATTTTAGTCCGAAAATGTTCATTAAGGCCTGTTTCATTTCTATCCCGTTAAGGTAATACCCTGCTTGGAGCTGAATAATGTCCACTATGGTCTGTTCAATGTCTGTTTCTGGTTTGGTCACACTCTTTACAGCTTCCTGTGCCTCACTAATAGTCCAAGGTCTGTGTACTAGCATGGTCCCTTGCGCATGGGGGTTAGGGACCTGAATCATGGGAAAAGTCTCTACATATCTCTCTGGTAGTTTCACCACTCGTCCTGATCTGGTTTGTACTACACCAGAAGAGGAGGAGGGTGCGGAAGCCACTGCTGGGACATAAGGAGGAGGAGGAGGGGAAGTTGCAAATGGGTTTCTGCTTGACAGTTTCATTTGCTGTAGCTGTTTGGTAGGGTACAATTCTGAGTCACTATGAAGGACATCATCTAAACCCTGATATGCTATGATTCCTCAAGCTGGTCTTCTGGCTCTACTGCTGCCTCGGCTGGGGGGTTTTGTACTGGATTAGGGGCTTGTGGTTGTGGATTTTGCTGTGGGGGCTGGTGAGCCCTCACCACAAAATTTGTACCATCTTTATCACATTTCTTTAAAAAGGCTATCGTTGTTGAGGTAGCATTTTTATTTTGACCACGATTTCTGCACTCATTTTCCCATATTAAACAAGCTAACATTTGTTTTCCTGGATGAGAGGGTAAGCGTTTTTTTAACTGGTCATGATGTCTGAGATTGGTCTTTATTCTCCTTACTTCATTTAATTCTAATTTCCCACTAAACCCACACCTCTTTTTCCACTTAGTTAGATACTTTACTGATGGTGGGAAATTTGTTTTCATAAATTCCACATCCGTGGGGACTTCACAAATTTTTACTCTTACTGCTCTAGAGTCTTTCTCTGCCATTGTGGTTTCGTTGAAGAAAACAGTTTCAGGTTTAAATATTCCGTCCTTATGACCTCAAACCTCTAGGGAATGTAAGTTATAAGTAAAGCTTTTGCCACGGAATATTCCTTTAGTTATTCTCCTCAGAACACCTTTAATGTGGACCTCCTTCACCCACTTTAATGCTCACTCAGGGGTTGTAAAGCCTTGAATGAGTATTGTTCTGGTGAATTTATTCCACCACTCATCACAATCATTTCTCTCTATACATTCATACCCAGTCTGACCTTTTATATGGTGTCTCCGTTCACGTTCGGATGGAGGTTTGTCACCGGTGAGGATAACGAGGATCAGCCGGCCACGTGGAAAAGTGGTCTTTCAGTTGCTCTGGCCAGAGTCTTTCAGCCGTCGTCAATTATCCTCGTCGGGGACTTCTCTCCATCCGGCTCGAAGGACCAATTTCTGTCAAGGAATCAATACACAAAACAGTGTAGAGACAATCAGATTTCTGAGACAACCTTCAACCAGTTGTGAATTAAATAATTGGTCAGACTCAACTTAAGTTTTTACATCGATGGGGAGAATCAGCATGTGGACTGCTCGTTCCACCTCTGTAGAGCTCAGAGTCTACAGAATCTCCAACTCGCCACCTGAATTCTCCCCGGCTTTATTGAGTTGTACACAATGCACACATTCTGCCTCCCCCAACCACGCTGGGGGGGTTTGGCAGTTAGTTACAGAAACCAGTACATGTATTGCTGCATCTGGACCAGACACAGGAAACCATCAGTTAAGATAAACTCTTGGGCTTGACATGAGTTTATCTTAACTGTTAAGTTAAGTTAAAGGACAGTTGCAGTACTTCCTGTCACACACACACAATTCGTATCAATGAACCTTTCTTACAGAAAAGCTTGTCGGCCTTTTTTGGTAAAATACAATTTGACAACCTTTTCTTACTGCAAAACTCTAACATCTTTTAACTTTGTTCAACGAATCAGAATAAAAAAGACACCAGAGTCTTCTGAACCTGGCTCCAGCTGTGAGTCCTTCAGGAGCGACTGGTCAACGGACGACCTCTGACCTTTAAAACAACAAAGTAAGATTAATTAAATTAACATTAATAATCCAGACCTTCCAGAGTCTATCAATAATACAGACTTTACAACAGCAGTGTTAATTTCGTTGACGAAATATTTTCGTCATTATTTTCGTCACAAATATTTTTTTGCAGACGAAAACGAAACGAAAACTAAAAAAGAAGTCACTGATGGAGACTAAAACTATAACTAAATTGATTGACATTATCGTCAGCGAATAAAGGGCGAGGACGAAAATAGACTGTGACGAAAATCCAATTAGCAGATGGGAGAGATGAACAAAAGAACCAATCCGCAAAACGGAACAGGCGAACACACTCCGGTACAGTAGGTGGCGGTATGCATCGAAAAAATTGTTTGCGACCCGCCATTAATACTAGAGAAGAAGAAGAAGAACGGAACAGGCAAAACTGCATGAGAAGAAGAGAACCAATCAGAGACTGACTTATTTGACTGAGCTCCGGGAAGGCGGCATTCAAGAGCGACAAAATGTCACAGGTGACCTAACCAGGGAAAGCGTAACAGAGCAAAGTCACTTAAGCACAAAGTGCTTTCTTGTAAATGAATAGAGGTAAATAAGTGTTACTACTCTGTGGTTGAATTGCCAGCATTGTGGTAGCAAGAAGAAAATGTCGTTCAGTGCACTTTAGATTCGAAATTAAAAATGTTTGCACTTATTGTTCAGCTCAGCTGTAAGCTTTAAGGTCCTGGACCTAACTTTATTTTTCTTTTATTGATGGTGAATTGGCAGCTAGTTATTGTTTACATTACCATGACAGTGTTTGTTGCTGCATAAAAGCTTTTGAATTGAAATAAAGACACCGTTGTGTTGACATAAAGTTGAATTTGTGTTTTATATATTTTGGTTAAGTTTATTTTCTATACCAAACTTAAAAAATATTGTAAAACATTGTCTAGTAAATCTCTTATTGATTTTAGTCTTATTTTAGTTGACTAAAATAACAAGCAATTTTAGTCGACTAAAATAAGACTAAAATTAAAACAAATCAGATGACTAAAACTTGACTAAAACTAAAAAGAATCATAGTCAAAAGACTAAGACTAAAACTAAATTAAAATTTTGTGTCAAAATTAACACTGTACAACAGAGAGTCAGGAGTGTGTCACTGAAACAGAGAAATAATCAGTCTTTGTTGTGTCCTCATCCACAGAGTGAAGCAGCAGGGGTCAGAGGTCATCAATGATCAACATCAGACACAGCTGGACTCCATATTTATGGTCTGTCATTCACTAAAGTTTGGAAATGTATAAATGAATGAGAACTTGTTTTACACAGATCTGAACACTGACTGCATTTGTGTTGTTTATAATGTATCTGCTCAGCTTCTGGAGGAGAACATCTGCACTTTTGTCAAGAAGGAGCTGAAGAAGCTCCACAAGGTTCTGAGCACAGATTACCCAGAATACTTAGAGCATCTGAAGGATGAGGATGAAGAGCAGAGGAGCAGCAGTGAGGCTTTTCTGAAGATCACACTGAACTTCCTGAAGAGGATGAAGCAGAAGGAGCTGGCTGAGCGTCTGTGGAGCAGTAGGACCATTTAACACATTTAACAAGAGGCTCACAGTCATTTTATATTCTCTGAGACTCATGGCTTTATCTGTTGTCTTTATTCAGGAAGGGTTGCTGGAGTTTGTCAGAGTAAACTAAAGTGTAACCTGCAGCAGAAGTTTCAGTGTGTGTTTGAGGGCATCACTAAAGCAGGAAACCCCACCCTTCTGAACCAGATCTACACAGAGCTCTACATCACAGAGGGAGGGGCTTCAGAGGTCAACCAGGAACATGAGGTCAGACAGATCGAAACAGCCTCCAGGAAACCAGGCAGACCAGAGACAGCCATCACATGTGAAGACATCTTTAAAGGCCCAGCTGACACAGATGGACCAATCAGAACAGTGCTGACAAAGGGAGTGGCTGGCATCGGGAAAACAGTGCTCACTCAGAAGTTCAGTCTGGACTGGGCTGAAGGCAAAGTCAACCAGGACATACAGCTGCTGTTCCCGATCACTTTCCGAGCACTCAATGTGCTGAAAGAGAGACAGTTCAGTTTGGTGCAACTTGTTCAACACTTCTTTAGTGAAACCAAAGAAGCAGGACTCTGCAGCTTTGAAGACCTCCAGGTGGTCTTCATCTTTGACGGTCTGGATGAGTGCAGACTTCCTCTGGACTTCACCAAAACCAAGGCCCTGACTGACGCCACAGAGTCCAGCTCAGTGGATGTGCTGCTGGTAAACCTCATCAGGGGGACCCTGCTTCCCTCCGCTCGCCTCTGGATGACCACACGACCTGCGGCCAATCAGATCCCAGCTGAGTGTGTCTCCATGGTGACAGAGGTCCAAGGGTTCACAGACCCACAGAAGGAGCAGTACTTCAGGAAGAGGTTCAGAGACAAGGCTGACACAATCCCCTCCCACATCAGGACGTCCCGAAGCCTCCACATCATGTGCCACATACCAGTCTTCTGCTGGATCACTGCCACAGTCCTGGAGCATGTGTTGAAAACCAGAGAGAGAGAGAGCTGCCCAAGACCCTGACTCAGATGTACATCCACTTCCTGGTGGTTCAGGCCAAAGTCAAGAACGTCAAGTATAAAGAAGGATCTGAGACAGAGCCACACTGGAGTCCAGAGACCAGGAAGATGGTGGAGTCTCTGGGAAAACTGGCCTTTGAGCAGCTGCAGAAAGGAAACCTGATCTTCTACGAGTCAGACCTGAGCGAGTGTGGCCTCAACACCACAGCAGCCTCAGTGTACTCTGGTGTGTTCACACAGGTCTTTAGAGAGGAGCCAGGTCTGTACCAGGACAAGGTCTACTGCTTTGTCCATCTGAGTGTCCAGGAGTTTCTGGCTGCTCTTCACGTCCATCAGACCTTCATCAACACTGGGCTCAACTTGCTTTCACTCAAACAACCCACATCATCATTGCAAACGGTGATATTCACCATTGCTCAGCTTTTTCAAGGCAAAGAACTGAAACTTCTTCACCAAACAGCTGTGGACCAGGCCTTACAGAGTCCAAATGGACACCTGGACTTGTTCCTTCGCTCCTGGGTCTTTCACTGCCGACCAATCAGAGCCTTCTACAGGGTCTGCTGACACAGACAGGAAGTACTTCACAGACCAATCAGGAAACAGCGGAGTACATCAAGAAGAAGATGAGTGAGGATGTGTCTGCAGAGAGAAGCATTAACCTGTTCCACTGTCTGAATGAACTGAATGATCGTTCTCTGCTGGAGCAGATCCAACAGTTCCTGAGTTCAGGACGTCTGTCTGAAGCTGGACTGTCTCCTGCTCAGTGGTCAGCTCTGGCCTTCATCTTACTGTCATCAGAAGAAGCTCTGGATGTGTTTGAGCTGAAGAAATATTCTGCTTCAGAGGAGGCTCTCCTGAGGCTGGTACCAGTGGTCAAAGCCTCCAACAAAGCTCTGTGAGTAATGACTGTTTTACTGAGTTAGATTTTAATACACTTCTACACTTCAAAAATCTTTTCTCCAGACTGAGCAGCTGTAACCTGTCAGAGAGAAGCTGTGAAGCTCTGTCCTCAGTCCTCAGCTCCCAGTCCTCTAGTCTGAGAGACCTGGATCTCAGTAACAACGACTTGAAGGACTCAGGGCTGAAGATGTTGTCTGTTGGACTGAAGAGTCCTCACTGTAAACTGGAACAACTAAGGTCGGGAGTCTAAAACTTTACTTTAATGTTATTCACTATTAGGCTTTTAAAAAGCATCCTTATGGATTAAGTGCTCTTTGGAAAAGACAGACGCTTAAACATTAATAAAAACCTTTGTCTGCTCTGTAAAATAGTTAATCTTTTTTTTTACTAAAACTCATGGTCAGGAGCCTGATTTTAGTTTTTTTTATTAACTAAACAAATATTAAACACAATGTAGTGAACCAAATGTGCTGGAGTTTGACCTGTTACTGTTTAGACCTGTTACTGATGACCTGTATAATGTTGTGTGTTTGCAGACTCTCAGGTTGTCTGATCTCAGAGGAAGGCTGTGCTTCTCTGGCCTCAGCTCTGAGGTCCAACCCTCCCATCTGAGAGAGCTGGATCTGAGGTACAACCATCCAGGAGACACAGGAGTAAAGCTCCTGTCTGCTCTACAGGAGGACCCCCTCTGCAGACTGGACACTCTCAGGTATGGACCATATGTTGGTGAAAGAAATAGATATGAACAGCCAGACTGTTGTGGGTTGGTTGGGCTCCGTGCTCCTCTTGTCACTGCCTTTAACATCTGGCATGTACCTGCACTCTGAAATTCTGCTCATTTTAACAATAACAAGCTGCGAGTACAGAAACCTGTCTAGAAATTAAAAGCCTCAACATGTATTGAGGTGAAACAACAGCTGAAATGTCCTGGTTCAAACACACAGCTTTAGAAGTACACCTGCTACTTACCTGTTTGGTGTGGCTTCTTTTTCTGATAGAATTTAGATTTATTTTCTCAGAATTCAAGAAATTGTACACTATACCTGAACAACTTTGGATATGGTTGTTTAACAATCTACTACTCACTTCTGAAGTTAGAAAACGCTTGTGTAATGTCATGCACCAAAACAAATTTGAGTGAAAGGAAAAGAGACCGTGTGCGCTCGACAGTATTTCTCTTTCTCCTAGTCCTGTTAGCAAGGGACATCCAACTTAACCCAGGCCCAAACACTGACGCGGTTACAAACATCCGAACCACCAGCGTAGAGCCGGTGGGCCACCAGTGGCGGTAAAGCATGGGCTAACACCGGGCCGGATCAGTAAGCTAGCAGAAGCTTCTGTCACTGCGCTGGTGCAACGCCTGCAGAGTGGAGAAACGAGTGGAGCCGGGACCACCAGGATCTGTCAGCAGGAGGGTAATGAGCTTCACTTTGGCGGATTGACAGTATTTAGCCTTGACGAAAAAATGGGGAATGGTTCACTGCGTCTGTGAGAGTCACTCAGACGCGTGGACTGCACTAATGGAGGCCTGATGGACTCCTGACATGACCTACGACCTGCGACCTACGACCTACGAGAGAAGAGGCTGAGGCTTAACTGAGTGGAAACCCTAAATGTGTCTCTTACACAGGGGCCCAGAGATTATACTTTGAACAGTAAGACTGTTTTCATTTGAACTGTGATCAATAAAACTCAGAAAACTAAATATAAACAAGCAAACAGAGACACTATTGATAAATAAATAATATTGCACCAGCAATAATAAAACAGAGGCATTATTTTCAGTGGTGTTCTGTTATTGGACTTCTGTGCTAGCAACAGTTTGTCCATAACGAACACCATGTTCAAGCATAAGGGTGTCCATCAGTGCACGTGGCACCAGGACACCTAGGTCGGAGATCGATGATCGACTTTGTAGTTGTTTCATCTGACCTCCGGCCGTATGTCTTGGACACTCGGGTGAAGAGAGGGGCGGAGCTGTCAACTGATCACCACCTGGTGGTGAGTTGGAGCCGATGGCGGGGAGAAAGCTGGACAGACTCGGCAGGCCCAAACGTACTGTGAGGGTCTGTTGGGAATGTTTGGCAGAGCCCCCTGTCAGAAAGACCTTTAACTCCCACCTCCGAGGAGGTTGGAGACATTGAGTCCGAGTGGACCATGTTCTCCACCTCCATTGTCGATGCGCGCCACTCGAAGCTGTGGCCGTAAAGTCTCGGTGCCTGGCGTGGCGGCAACCCCCGAACCCGGTGGTGGACACCGGAAGTAAGGGATGCCATCAAGCTGAAGAAGGAGACCTACCGAGCCTGGTTGGCCCGTCGGACTCCTGAGGCAGCTGATAGGTACCGGCAGGCCAAGCGGACTGCAGCCCGGGTGGTCGTGGAGGCTAAAACTTCGGGTCTGGGAGGAGTTCGGTGAGACCATGGAGAAAGACTATCGGTCGGCCTCAAAGAAATTCTGGCAAACCGTCTGGCGCCTCAGGAGGAGGAAGCAGTGCCCTGCCAACACTGTTTACAGTGGAGGTGGGGATCTGCTGACTTCAACTGGGGATATTGTTGGACGGTGGAAGGAATACTTCGAGGATCTCCTGCAACATCGCGTGGCGGTCGGGGACAGTACCTCTGGACTGGCAGACTGGGATGGTGGTCCCTCTTTTCAAGAAGGGGGCCGGAGGGTGTGTTCCAACTACAGAGGATCACACTCCTCAGCCTCCCGGGAAAGTCTATGCCAGGGTACTGGAGAGGAGAATGCGGCCGATAGTTGAACCTCGGAGTTCAGGAGGAACCGGTTTCGTCCCGGTCGTGGAACACTGGACCAGCTCTATACCCTCTCCAGGAGGGTTTATGGGAGTTGCCCAACCAGTCCACAAGTGTTTTGTGGATCTGGAGAAGGCATTCGACTGTGTTCCTCGTGGCACCCTGTGGGGGGTGCTCTGGGAGTACGGGGTCCGGGGCCCTTTGCTAAGGGCTGTCCGGTCCCTGTACGACCGGAGCAGGAGCTTGGTTCGCATTGCCGGCAGTAAGTCAGACCTGTTCCCAGTGCATGTTGGACTCCGGCAGGGCTGCCCTTTGTCACCGGTCCTGTTCATTATTTTTATGGACAGGATTTCTAGGCGCAGCCAGGGGCCGGAGGGAGTCTGGTTTGGGGACCACAGGATCTCGTCTCTGCTTTTTGCAGATGATGTTGTCCTGTTGGCTCCATCAAGCCAGGACCTTCAGTGTGCACTGGGACGGTTTGCAGCCGAGTATGAAGCGGCTGGGATGAGGATCAGCACCTCCAAGTCTGAGACCATGGTTCTCAGTCGGAAAAGGGTGGCTTGTCCCCTTCAGGTTGGTGGAGAGATCCTGCCTCAAGTGGAGGAGTTCAAGTATCTTGGGGTCTTGTTCACGAGTGAGGAAGGAGGGAACATGAGATTGACAGACGGAGTTGGTGCAGCTTCTGCAGTGATGCGGTCGATGTACCGGTCTGTCGTGTTGAAGAAGGAGCTGAGCTGTAAGGCAAAGCTCTCGATTTACGGTCAATCTACGTTCCTACTCTCACCTATGTTCCTACTCTCACCTATGAAAGAACAAGATCCCGGATACAAGCAGCCGAAATGAGCTTTCTCCGCAGGGTGGCGGGGCGCTCCCTTAGAGATAAGGTGAGGAGCTCGGTCACTCAGCCAGCTGAGGTGGCTCGGGCATCTGTTTCGGATGCCTCCCTAGGGAGGTGTTTGGGCATGTTCCACCGGGAGGAGACCCGGGAAGACCTAGGACACGCTGGAGGGACTATGTCTCTCGGCTGGCCTGGGAATGCCTCGGTATCCCCTCGGAAGAGCTGGAGGAAGTGTCTGGGGAGAGGGAAGTCTGGGCGTCTCTGCTTAGACTGCTGCCCCGCGACCCGTCCCGGATAAGCGGTAGAAGATGGATGGTGTTCAATCCATGTGTGACACAAGGTTAGAGAAACATGTTTGTCTGATGGAAACTCCGACATCATGAGGCTAATGAAGACAAACATGTTTTTAACTCTTGTTCCTTATTATATCTAAAGAATGTTTGATTTAAATCCTCCAATAACTAACACTAAATCTAAACTGACATAGGTTTTCACAAACAGGACTTCAGCCTCTGTGTCTGTTATAAGAATTCTTTATCCTTATATTATCCAGAGAGACATGGAGACAGATTATATTATAAAAGCGAAAGGCCAGGTTTTATTCCTTGCAAGGAGAAGCAAAGACACGTATCAAAAGGTACAGAATGCGTTTGCTTAAAGAAGTAAACAATACATGTCGTTTATACCCAGCAGTACACAGTGTTAAGGAGGCGGAGGATGTTCACTCCTCCAGTCTGACCCAGGTCGTGATGGCCTGTTTGTCATAGCATGGAGCAGACAGAAGAATCATATCTAAAACTAAAACATAGACACTAAATGAAAACACATACAATTCCCACAACAGGGTTAGGGTTAGGGTCAGATTGTAACACATGTTCTCTGATAAATGTCAGAGAACACATGTTTGATAAATGAGGCTCAAAGAGTGCTTCAGGAGGAACAATGAGATTGAAAAGAAAAGCTTGTGTGGATCAGACTGATGTAATGTCTCTGTTTTCCTTCAGACTGGATCCTGCTGGAGTCCACTGGTTGACAGTTTGTCCCTGGAAAAGTAAGATTTATTTATTTTATTTATTTATTGTAAACTGCAGATGTTTCTTCTCTTCCACTTGATGTAAAGTGAGTTTTTCTCTGAGAAATAATGATTGTAAATGCTGTCATTGATGTGTCACTGAGCCTGACCTTTTGTTCACTCAGACAAACCCTATTCATTACTGGACTTACTGGACTTACAATGGGATCTGTCTCTGTCCAAACTCTGAGACAGACACAAATTCAGGGACAAAAGTCATGTATTTCCACATTGGCCTGAAAAGTGTGTGTGTGTGACTCTGAGACAGTGATGGTTGTAAAAGTGATGCAGCAGTAGTTTGTTGCAGAGTTAGTGTGACTCAGACTCAAAGAGGCCTGCAGACACCTGTATAAGCTGGAGCTGTATGAGAATGTGTCTGTAGCAGAGTTAGGGGCTGCTCCTCTCCACACTCACCCCCAGTGTGTCTTTAGACCTGAACACAAGCCTCAAAGCAGCAGGAACACACCTTAGAAAATGTGTTGGATTAAAGCTGTGTCAGTGACTTATCGATACCAGAGCACAGCGCTGTTGGACAAAATGAGAGAAATCAAATAAAGGCACGTTTACACACGTCACAATAAAAGTGAATGTGTCTGTTTGAGGTTTTAGTCAGAACCAGATCTGATTGAAACATTTGTGATAAAGACTGTCTCACAGAGATGTATGTATTTGCCTCAGAACCGATGAATATTTAGATCTGAGCCAGACAACAGCTCTTTAAATGGAATCAACTCTGTTTTCAATGCATCTATTAATAATCAGTGTCATAATCAACACTGTTCTGAAGCTCATGGCTGTGTGAGCCATACTTTGGCTTTGTTTGAGAAGCTGTAAGGATGCTTATTGTCTGGTGGCTTTTGAGAGTAAGCCATAGGTCCTTAGTGTTAAATCTATCAGACACATAGAAAAGAGCCAGGACGATGCTGCTGCTTAGTTTATTCTGAGAAACAAGGCATTATGGGAAGGAGAAGCCCTGTATAAAAACCTGTGTCATGGAGCTCATTGATGTGTGATTATGCCTTAACTCTTTCCTGAGCCTTGGACAGCAGTGACCTTTTACTGTGTAGTCCACAGGTGTCAGAACTGACTCTAGAGTTCTTTTTAAAGGAGCTCCTGAAGAGTCCAGTTTGGAGCTGTTTAACTGCACTAACCTTTTCGATCAAACATGTAGGAAGAGTCATGTGAAGGATTCTTCTGGAGACAATAAGCTGTTCTCCTCTGAGCTGTGCCTCTGCTGTCAGTCCTCATCATCACTAGAACAACAGCAGATATCACACAAACACTGGCAAAATGACAGCAGCTGTGAACAATCTCCTGCAACACAGAGCCACATGCTCTCAGCCACTGTCTGCACCAAGCACCATCAGAACGACTGCTGCAGCTTCAACCAACTTTGTTCCTGTGTTTCCATCGAATAGAACAACTATTGGAGTGAAATGTGTCAAAGAAATGTGACTGATGTACATTTCCATGAAGCACAGAGAAGTGAATAAACTCCTGTGTAGTGATGTCAGAGGCTGGAGGTTTAGGAGCTGCTTTATGTCCTACAGCATTAAATTCAATTCAATTCAAATTCAAAGTGTTTATTGTCATGTGTACAGACAGAAAGCATGTTTCCCTGTACAATGAAATTCTTACTTTGCCGTCCACAGTAAAATGTCACACAAGTAAGTAAAAATAAAAAATAAGACAAATATACAAGTAATAATAATGCAAGTATACAAAAAATACAAATATACAAAAAAAATACAAGAGGGCAAAAGGAGTAAAGTAGTAAAGTGAGGTAGTGCAGTTGTGATGGTGTAAAGTGACGGTGTAAAGTAAAGTGACGGTGTAAAGTAAAGTGAGGTAGTGCAGTAGGTAAACAATTGTTCATGTAATGTTGTGATTGTGAATGTAGACTTCTATCTGCTGTTTAGGAGTCTTATGGCAGAGGGAAAGAATGAGTTCTTCATTCTGGAAGTCCTGCATTTCACACTTCTGTACCTCCATCCTGAGGGTAGAAGTGTGAACAGACCATGTTGGGGGTGGGAGGGGTCTTTGAGGATGGAAGCAGCTCTTCTGTGGACTCTGCGGTGGTAGATGCTCTGCAGAGAGGGCAGTGGAGTCCTGGTGATCTTCTGCGCAGTCTTCACCACTCTCTGCAGGCGTTTGCGGTCCATGACAGAAGTGCTGCCGTACCACACAGTGATGCAGCTGGTCAGGACACTCTCAATGGTGCAGCTGGAGAAGTTGCTGAGGATCTTGGGCGACATGCCAAACTTCCTCAGCCTCCTCAGAAAATACAGCCGCTGTTGAGCCTTCTTGACCAGCTGCGTGATGTGAGGTGTCCAAGTGAGGTCCTCATTGATGTGGACACCCAAGTATTTGAAGTTGCTCACCCTCTCCACTTCAAGCTCCCGGATGAACAGTGGCTGAGGCGTTCTCCTCTCCCTCCTCATGTCCACTATCATCTCCTTTGTCTTGTCCGTGTTGAGGGTGAGGTTGTTGTCTTCACACCATGACACCAGACTGGCCACCTCCCTCCTGTAAGCTGCCTCGTCACCGCCAGCGTCGTCCTATCACTGCAGTGTCGTCAGCAAACTTCAGGATGATGTTGTCCTTGTGAGAGCGACACAGTCGTAGGTGTACAGGGTGTAAAGGATGGGGCTGAGTACACAGCCCTGTGGGGTGCCAATGTTTGTGATGGTGCTGGCTGAAGTCCTATTTCCAATCCTGACAGACTGAGGCCTGCCAGTCAGGAAATCTAGGAGCCAGTCACAGAGGGTGGGGTGCAAACCAAGTGTGGACAGTTTGTGGGTGAGTTTGTGTGGGATGACCGTGTTGAAGGCGGAGCTGTAATCTATAAAAGTATCCGTAGGTATGAGTCCTTGTTCTCCAGGTGTGAGAGGGAGTAGTGGACGGCAGTAGCGATAGCATCTGAGGTGGACCTGTTGGGCGGTAGGCATACTGCAGGGGTCAATGGTGTCGGTATGCTGCTCTGAATGTGGGCCAGCACCACTCTCTTGAAACACTTCATAATGATTGGAGTGAGTGCCACTGGCCTGTAGTCATTCAGGCAGGTGGGTGGGTTCTTCTTGGGCAGGGGGACGATGGTCGTGGTCTTGAAGCATGATGGTACAATGCGCTGGCTGAGGAGAGGTTGAAGATGGAGGTGAAAACATCAACCAGCTCGTTGGCACATGCTCTGATTAAACAGTAGAAGAAGAGTTTAAAGCTCCTCCAAACACAAGTGTTTCTTCTAATATGACTTTTCCATCAAACACAATCTTGTAGTTGTGTTGTGAATCTTGTACATTTGTGTTAATCTCTTGTGTTCAGAGAGGACAGAGGACTAACTGCAGCTGTATTGTGTCTTGTCTCCATCAGATTTCTGTGAACTCACACTGGATCCAAACACAGCTCACAAAATCCTCAAACTGTCTGACAACAACAAGAAGGTGACACGAGTGGAAGAGGAGCAGCCATATCCACATCATCAGGACAGATTTGAAGTCTGGGAACAGCTGCTGTGTTCGACTGGTCTGACTGGTCGCTGTTACTGGGAGGTTCAGTGGAGCGGATGGGTTGATATATCAGTGTCTTACAGAAGAATCAGAAGGAAAGGAGACAGTAAAGACTGTCTGTTTGGATTCAACGATCAGTCCTGGAGTCTGCTCTGCTCTAAAGGTTGTTACTCTGTTTGTCATAATAACAAACACACCCTCCTCCTCACTCCTGTCCCTCTTCTGGGACAGTAGCAGTGTATGTGGACCGTCCTGCTGGCTTTCTGTCCTTCTACACAGTCTCATCTGACCAACTGACCCACCTCCACACCTTCAACACCACATTTACTCAGACTCTGTTTCTTGGGTTTAGACTCTGTTATGTTGACTCCTCAGTGTCGTTGTTAACTCTGTGGGACTGAGAGTGTCCTCTTGTAGAAACATCCTCACTGCTGATCAGATAGTCCAGTCTACCTGACCTCACACACTCACACATGTTAGAAAAGATTAGAAAAGACTCCAAACACACTTCAATGATCAGAGATGGACTTTGTATTTTTACTTTGAGCTGGTCTGATTGGATAAAACAGAGGAACAGTTCTTTTCCAGTTTCTTTGACAGAGACAGATCCACACAGAAACAAACTGATGACATCAATCTCATGTTGATCTCATTGTGTTTGTAGAGAAGGATCAATCACAGCATTTGTCTCGACAAGTGCTTCTGTACACTTCATTAATATAAAGGTGGATTTGAAATATGACAGAGATAAATGAGATTTGGGTTGAAATCCTGTGAGAAATGACAATAAAGTGAAATGAGAAAACACTCCACAGTAACGGCCTCATTCCTGCTGCTGTTCATGTGGAACCTGTTATTATTGGGATTTATGGACATGTGGGACGTCTTACAAAACCATTATATTGTCCCCAAAATGTAGAAAAGCACTTCAGCTGAACTCATCACCTTCCCACAATGCACCACGAGTCTTTGGAGAATAAGTCCAATACGAGAGGAAGTGCTTAGAGACGGAGGTTTTCAGTTTAAATCCAACTGTATGTTTGTTCTATCAATGGAAATATTCTATTGTCATATTGTTTGTGTCATAAATGACACAGTTGAGTTTTCAGTTGGTGTTGCTGAGGTTTTAACTCAGTTGTCGTCACCATTTACTGAGACTATATTAAGTTGAGCTGTAAATAAATGTGTCAAATATGATCTGAGCTTTTCTAAATCACTTAAACACAACACACTGCATTCATCAGAAAAGACAGATGTTTATGTCACTAATTCAACTGTTCACAACTGCTTAGATTAAACACAACTTAAAGAAAGAAAACATTTCCATTAAAAGTGTCATTTTATTTGGATTGAAAAAGGGGCGGGCTTTTGAAGCTGCAGCTTGGCCACTTGAAGCCTGTTCCAAAAGACGCTCATGTGGAGTTGGACTCTAGCCTTGACTTCAGACCTGACTCTGGAGCTGCCTCTGAAGGAAGGATCCTGAGGCTGTTGCACGAAGAGAGTTGAACAAACTCAGAGTTGAGTAAGTTTGGATCAAACCAAACAAATCCAAACCTGGTGCAGTGAACGCAGAAGATAAGTGCAACTTCAAGGACCAAGGAAGACACAAATCCACAAGGACACTGTGTTAAAAGACTTAAAAAGACTTAAAAATGAGAAATAAAATACTTAAGAATGTTAAAAGTGAACATTTTAAAAGTGTAAAAGAACAAAATGTGTTTAGTTCAACGAGAACCAAGAGTTTAAATCTGAACAGGTCTAGAAACAGGAAGTTAAAATATAGGTCATATTCTGTGTTTGAGCATAGAACAGGAAGTCATGATCAAATCTGGAGGCACACAGACCCAGGGTCACACAGAGGTCACAGAGGTCACTCTGATAAAAAGCTTTAATGGCTTTGACGTCATGGCTATATCCTGTCCAAAGACAACCCAGTCTCCAAAAAAAACATCCATAATTAACTCTTTTACATTCTCACATTACGTTGACTATGATATGTACGTCTGTAATACTGTAATACATAATCCTGTAATACATCCAGAGAATACTACTGGATGCACTGTAAAAAAAAATACCGTAAAAAAACGGTCAAATGACTGGCAGCTACGGCTGCCAAACAAAAACCGTAAAATTAAAGTATTTGCACTTTATTGGATTTAAGATATTTTACTTTAATTTTACGGTTTTGTTTGGCAGCCGTAGCTGCCAGTCATTTGACCGGGTTTTTTTTTACAGTGTAAAACTGTTATTTTATGGATTTTTCCTAGATTGTAATGACCAAACACCTTCAATAAAAGTGATGCACTAATAGTTTTATGGGAAAACACTGTTATTTTACAGGTATTTTCTAAATTATTACAGTCAAACACCTTCAATAAAGTGATGCACTAATAGTTTTATGGGAAAACACTGTTATTTTACAGGTATTTCCTAAATTATTACAGTCAAACACCTTCAATAAAGTGATGCGCTAATGGTTTTATGGGAAAACACTGTTATTTTACAGGTATTTCCTAAATTATTACAGTCAAACACCTTCAATAAAGTGATGCACTAATAGTTTTATGGAAAACACTGTTATTTTACAGGTATTTCCTAAATTATTACAATCAAACACCTTCAATAAAGTGACAGCACTAAAGGTTCTAATGACAAACACTGTTATTTAACAGACCTTTGCTAAATTATAACGATCAAACACATTCAATAACTTGTCAAGACGTGCTCAAGGTTGTACATTAACAGTTTTATTTTTGGAAGACAAAATAAGTCTGTAAAAAAAAAAACTGTATAAAACGGATTTAAATCATTTCCGTAAACATATAATCTAAATTAAATGGAATGATTCAGTTGATAAATTACAGTATATATCTTAAATTAAATACAACGTTTTAACTAGTAGTTATAGAACAGTTATCAAATTCTCAAACTTTAGGATTAAAGTGAAATTTTCTAAACATACTCTACACAAAACTGATACATACAAGATTTCACACCACTATTGATTCTAAACATTAAAGGGTTAGTTCACCCAAAAATAAAAATTATGTCATTAATGACTCACCCTCATGTCGTTCCAAGCCCGTAAGACCTCCGTTCATCTTTGGAACACAGTTTAAGATATTTTAGATTTAGTCCGAGAGTTTTCTGTCCCTCCATTGAAAATGTATGTACGGTATACTGTCCATGTCCAGAAAGGTAATAAGACATCATCAAAGTAGTCCATGTGACATCAGTGGGTTAGTTAGAATTTTTGAAGCATCGAAAATAAAGTTTTGTCAAAAAAACATTATTCAGCATTGTATTCTCTTCCGGGTCTGTTGTCAATCCGCGTTCAAGACTCAGCAGCGTCACAGCAATCCTGCAAACGGCCAGTAATCAACTGGATCCTTGGTGCATCTGGGAGGAAAAAAGGACACACTATGATTCTCTTAAAAAGGATGATTTAAATTATTTTTGTTTCCTTTAAACAAGCTTAATAAATTGTATTTAAATTGTCTGTTTGTCTTCTGTTTTGTCTGGTATCTAAAACTTGTGTCTGATGTGACAAAAATGTGCATCACCAAAAGAAGGAACATGTAGATTCACAACAACAATGGATTATTTCTCTCAATTTTCTCAATAAAGGATTGATGATGATTATAAAAAGAAGGTCTAATCTCCTTGAGTGCGATTATTAAAGTACTGGAGATAGTTCACCCAAAAATGTATATTCTGTCATCATTTACTCACCATCATGTCTTTTCAAACCTGAAATTTCTATTTTGTCAAGCATTAAAAGTAGATATTTTTGAAGAATGTTGGCAATCAAAATGCATAAATGTTTGGAATAACATGAGGGTGAGTAAATTATTTGGGAGAATGTGCCAAACTCCTGGAGGGCCAGTGTAACCTTGCATTACATTGTAATAGTTAGACTTTGTTCCCTGTATTTATTAGCACAGTCTACAGCAGCGGAGGAGTGATATTAAGTTACCTAGGCAACCTACCGTCCCGACTGTAGTGCGCTTCTGTTCTGTTTACTTTCCGGCAGTACTAACCGAGCAAAGTATAATTCCGCCGCTGCTGAAAAACTAGTTCCAGTAAATGTAATGCAAACATTGAGATGCAAGTGTAGTTTGAGTTCTAACATTATTCTCTCAACAGACATTTACATCGGTAGTCTGGCGTTATAATTGATTTGCTTTTGGTGTACTGTGGAGTGGGTAAAACTGTTTTAACGGCAGGCTACAGGGATCTATTGACTCGCTTAGCCTAGCCTAGCACCGGCTAGGCTAGAGTCACACACATGCAACTATATGGGCCTATATCCCGCCATCAACAGTAGATTCAAAACCTAGTTTGCAGATTCTTCTAGAGTCAAGGAGTAACGTTATGGTTCGAGTTCCTCTCTGTCTAAAAAGACAATGTTCTCATTTCACTCATTGTAAAGCTCCTATGCTAATTAGATTATCAACTTAACACACTATATTTTGATGTAACGCTAGCAGATTTTTTTTATAAAATAAAAAGTTATTTAACGTTACCTTCACTTGAGATTGCATTATGTCCTTTACGCCTTGTTAAAAAAAATCGTTGTCCATCTTCCGTGTTTGTTCTTCATTTAAATCCTGCAACTCGCTCAAAATAAAAATGTAGCAGTCCGATGTAAACCAATCCATGTTTAAACAATATAAAAGCCACAGAACAGAAGCAAGTTAATACTGAATATCCTGAGCAGCAGCGCTGCCCTCACTCACTCACTCACTCACTCCAACTGACTTATTCAAATTTGAACTGTAAAGCGCGCATAGTTGTTATTGGCCAGATTCCTGGATCACACTCAGAATAACCAATCATTAAGCCTGTAGTCTCAGACTAAAATGCATGTTTGAGCTGTTTTACCTGAAAGCAACTTGCACTGACATGTCTTAAAATATGTCAGTGCCATTGTTTTGTCTCAAGATGCACACATAATGTATTTTTTTATCTAAGGCACATTTTTAAAAGCTAATCGCATGCCCTAATTAAACTAAGGTCTAATCCTGTCTTAATCTAAACTGGATATAAACCTTTAATATAATGAGCTACACATTTTTATTCTAATTTTACACAACTTTGTATGTAATTTAAGAAAACAGAAAAATACTGTATAAATAATATGGTAATTGTACTGTATAAAAAAAAATATTTACTTTAAAATAACAAGGAAATATGTAAGATTATTAGTATGGATATATTATTGTAATTTTACACAACTTAATATGTCATTTAAGAAAACAGAAAAACGCTGTATAAATAATACAGTAATTGTACTGTATAAAAAAATATTTACTTTAAAATAACAAGGAAATATGTTAGATTATTAGTATGGATATAAACCTTTAATATAATGAGCTACACATTTAATTACACTTTATTATTGTAATTTTACACTACTTTATACGTAATTTAAGAAAACAGAAAAATACTGTATAAATAATACAGTAATTGTACTGTATAAAAAATAAACATTACTGTAATTTGACATTACTGATATAATCCTTAAATTAACAGACAATTCATTAATTTACAGATATTGTTTGTAATTTTACAGAGTTTTGAATGTAATTAAAAATAACAGAAAAATACTCTAAAAAATTTACAGTTATTTTCTGTAAAATTAGGATTTTTTTTTTTACAGTGTACTTTGTCCTCTTTAATAAATGAAATATTCACCGTCAATACATAGCTGGTAACCATAGCAACGTTACATGCCTTGACCAATGCAGAAAAGTGAATAACCAAATAATTGAATGAATGCAGTTAAGGACTTGATGGGTCTAACAACGTCCCTGGTTCGACTGTTGCTCATTAATCTCTAACACCACTGTATTTGTATTTTCTGACATGTTGGCCTCTGACTGAGCCACACCAACTGCAGAGGGATTATCACTTTGGTCCTGCTCATCAGCCCCTCGCCGCTCAGGCACTCTGGAGTTCTCTGTGTGGACAGGACACACACTTATGTCCCATGTGTCCACATTCAAAACACTTGATGCTCCCCGCGCTCACATACACTGTATAATGTCTGTTTTCATGTTTTACAGCAAAAGACACTTGAAGTGAGCCATTGGGATCATTTAAATACATGAAGCATTGCCTCATCAGTGACTGGACGTGCTTTAATCTAGTGTCTTTGCAGCCCAGACACACACACAAGTCCCATTATTCAAAATACATGTTGAATACAGATGTTTTACTGAGTCTTAAAAGTCGACAGAGATGATATATTACAAAGTGTAAAGTCCATCATTTAGGAGCAACACTGAAGGATCGGCCACCTACAGAGGACAACTGAAAACGTGGGATGGACCAAAGAGTGAGCTCAGATGATGTGAGAGAGCGGGGGGGGCAGTGGGAGGAGAGTAGCTCAGAGGTAACATTGAGTCAAAGGCGGCAGGATGTATTGGATGACTTGTGACAGCGTTGTGAGAGCGGTGGTGAGAGTGAAAGCACAGGATGAGTTTATTGAGTGAGTCGAGTCAGCTGACATCAAATGTGCTTTTGAGTCACTTGAATGAGGGCTGTCTTTAACAATGGATTCAGTGATTGACTTGAGTTTGTCTGAAAAGAATGAGAAAAGCTCTTGAGCAGCACATTGGAGCCAGAGAGAACATGTGGAGGTTTACAGATTGTTTACCAGAGTAAACAGTGCTTTAGGCCTGCACATGGAACTCTTAATAGTAGAAGAGAAAGAAGAGGATAGAGCAGCATTGAGGGATGTCAGGTGTTGATCAAACACTCCTTAAAAGCCACAGAGTGTTCAATGAGTCCAGATTTCCTGAACAGTCTTTCCAGGCGACGACCTTTAGCTTTCATCGCTCGAAGTTCAGGAGTGAACCAGGCTGAGACATGGGAAGAAGGAACTGGTCTAGTATTAACACGAGCATGCTTCTCAGAGATTTTGGAAATAGTATTATTGTAGATACAACAGATTTCTGATGGACAGTTAGAGGATAAACAATCTGACAAAGGTACAAACTCTTATTGAAACAGAAAAACAACTGGTTTTACAAAAGGTCAGCATTTATTTTTTTGTAGGTGATAAAGTTGCTGGAAAATTAAAACTAAAATTTAAGAGTTTATTCTCAGAAAAGTCAAATCAGAGCCAGAATATTATATAATCCAGTTGTACAAATAAGATCCAATATAAGAGATGACATGTGTTTGATTGAAACACACATCAGTCCATTGCATCGAGCAGTGTTTTTGTGTTTATTAAACTCACCGAGCTCAGTGACTGATGAATAATTATTATAAAATCTATGTGAATAACTAACAGAGACAAGAGTAAGTAACGCACTAAATCTGAATTTAATGTTGGTGGTTGAATAAATAAGATTATAGAAATGGAGAGGCTCGCAGACGATCAGTGAATCAGGATCAAGAAAAATGTCACCCAGGTCAGTCATTCCAAACTTTAGTTGAGTAAAGAAAGTATTCACAAGAAGTAATCCAATTGTGTTGAGTCCCCGTAGAAACATGTCCAAAAAAACATGTCAAAACAGAAGGACAGACAAGTACCAGCGTGAAGGAGCAACACAAGTGTTGTCACAGATTAGAGCCGAGAGGACACTTATAACCACAGAAAACAATCCATCAAATATCTCACAATACATATCTCAACCAATACAAGAGAAAGATTTAAGCTAAACTTCAGCCATTATTTAAAAAAACAAAAATTTCAAGAGATGGAACAAGATCAGAAAAAGGTGAACGGTCATGACTGTGGTGAATATTGTGAGAATGATAGAAGCTCTGATACTTGAGTGACATTGGACAAGGCTCTGGACTAACTTCTACTGAAATCAGAGATACAAGTTTAAGGTCAGAGAGAAACTCTGGTTCAGTGGAAGGTATTAATATTTGGAGTCTTCTTCTGATTGGACAGTTACTCTGACATGAAACGTGAATGGAACATGTTGATGTTATTGAGATGAAAGAAGTTTCAGGAAGATGCTGTGATAAATTGAAGTTATGTTTGGCAGCTCTGAAAGAGGTCACAGTCAAATCAAATGAACTCAGTCCAAAAAGCAGCTTTTCTGTCAAAAGAGTTGATTTTCCTCCTTCAGCTGAACTCAGAGTGAACAGACTCAGAGTCGACTGAACTCACTCTGAACCTGTTTCTGAAACAGGAAACTCTAAAATGTTGAGGATTTGCTTTATTGCCAGGGTCCTTCAGAGTTTGGTCTCAGCTGCATTAGTCATATGTACGTATTTAATATTCCTTCTTCCTTCTGCAGGTCAAAGGTCACAGGAAATGAGCCGTACACAAGCACAGAACTCAGCCAGCAGCAGTGGCAGGGTTTTTATCTCTGCTGTGAGTTTGTTTGTTTCTGTAGAAATCTCTGGTGTTTCCTCACTCATGCCTCCTCTGGCTCCTCCCCTCTCTCCTCTCAGAAGCCTCCTCTGGCTCCTCCCCTCTCTCCTCTCAGAAGCCTCCTCTGGCTCCTCCCCTCTCTCCTCTCAGAAGCCTCCTCTGGCTCCTCCCCTCTCTCCTCAGCAGCGTTCAAAGCTTTAGGACAGCACTAAAGATGGAGCACATAGAAAAACTTTGATCGAGGATTTGAGGCCTCAAGAAGACATATTTAGAGAAAAGAGATGTTGCTGGAGAAGCTTAAGACATGAAACTATAGAGCTCAGAGTGTTGCAGTTGGATTAAAGCTGAAATAAAGCAGCAGTTGTTGAAACCAGAGGGACTCATCTTTATGTCTTGTGTCTGCATCATATTGTGCTTCACGGCAGGAGGATGTTAACCAGGCTCAGACTGGGCCATTGTGGGTTGGTGTTGGTGAGTGGGATGTATTTTCTTTGGAAACACTCTGATGGTTGTTGTTGATCTTGTGGTGTCTCTGAATCTGTAGCACATGTTCTATTACAATGTCCATTATACAAAGAAGAAAGAAGGAGTTTATTTTGTGCTCTCACAGATTTGGGCTCAAGTACATTTTCTTTAAGAACAATTCTAGATCCTGGAGCTTCCCCAGAGAGAGTCAGGACAGTGGAGGATTTCTAAAAACACTGGATTGTATCCACTAATTTAGAAAAAGTAGTTTTCTGCAATATAGTCTATTTTCAATAGTGTTTCATACTTTAACCAGAGGAGGGCAGAAGTGCACTGACCATGCTTAGTCTGTCGGAAAATAAAAGAAGAAGACTCCAGAGAGAAGCACACACCCAAGTCTTTTCCTTCAGTCTCACACTTTTCTCTGGGACACTTTGGACACTTTGGATCCACTCAGGTTTGACCAGTTTGATTCTTTTCAACAGAACTCTGCTCTGGCTTTAGTCCTGGCTTTAGTTCTGACTTTAGACCTGCTTTAGTCTGGCTTTAGTCCACATTTAGATCAGGCCTGAGTTAGTCCTGGGTTTCTGCCTGGTTCCAGGCCTTGTTTAAACCTGCTTTAGTCCTGCTTTAATGAGGTTTGGACTGGATTGAATCTATGTTTCATAAAGGTTTAATAAATATTGGTGCAGGTTCATTTCTGGTTGAGTCCTGAATAAGTCTTAGGTTTAACCTCAGTTTAGTCCCTCAGGATTCAGAGCTACTTTAGTTTAGTGTGTTGAGCTGCAGTGACTGGTCTGTGGCTGTAGAGGGCAGTGTAGGACAGAGGAAAGGATTAATGAGTGTTCTTTACAGTTTGTTCACTTTGTGTCATTTTGTAGAGCTCTGGACTGAGCATGGATCAGAGTGAGCACAGAGAGGACGGAGCCCCTCCCTCTAAAACCACTGACCCCCCCAAAGCTCAGAGGTGAGATGAGGATCTCTAACGGTCCACCACTGTTCTCCAGGTCAGAGGTTAGCACTAAAACCACTGCACCATCTTTATCCACAGACCTGCTCCTGGGCCCAGCCAAGTCTCCTTTAAAAGTGATGAGTCCATGGATCGACCGATTGTGTTTAAAACAGAACGTGGTCCACAGTAAGTCATTGTCAGAACAATTTGTAGAATAAGTGAAAAAGACAAAAGAAAACTGGTGACACTGAGCACAAGTGTTTGTCTAAATTTAAATAAAAACACTTTACAGCTCAAATCTTCTACAGATGAATTCCTCTTGGGGATTTCTAAAGTTAAACTGAGTTAAATCTCTTCAGAGTTTTGTCCTGGTGGCCTTTAGTTTGTTGGAAAGAGAAGAGCAGAACTCACAGTCATTAAACCCAAGTGTCATCAACCTCTGGAAACTGCAAAAATAAAAACATCTACAATTACAAGAGAAATCAGAAACACTGTCTTAAATAAAGCACTCAACACTTCCTTGTTGACTCTGAGTCCAGTCGTCTCCAACGAAGACAGGAAGACATGGCAGGACAGCAGTTCCATTTGAGCGTGTGGCTCTAACAGTGAGGAGACAAAAAAGCACAAATGAACTATTGATGACAACACTACATCTTATTCATGTGTTTGTTTGTATTCATCTGTCTTTTTGTAACACATACACTGTTTTCAATCAATACGGGACGGCCTTTGTATTTCCAAGTGTTCTTTAATGCACCATCCAACAGAAATGGTCCCTCCCACATTCTGTGAAGACTCGTCCTGTTCTGCCTCTGATTGGGTAATACTCGCTGCCATCGTTGGTTTAATAGGGTCAGTTTCGGGGCCAGTGTCAGAGGAGGGTGGGTCTCTGGGCAGAGAGTTGATTTAACACAAGCAGCTCCAGAGACCCCACTGTGTCTGGATCTAAAAGTCACACTGTCTCACATAGGGCTGCACGATATAGGGAAAAAAAATTACATCGCAATATTTTTTTCCCCAACAATTTATATTGCGATATTGAGAGCCATCAATCCAGGCTAAAGTCAGTCATTACAATTCCATGATATTAATATTTTCACTAATATGCAAGCTTCATTACAAGTGACAAAAAGATCACTTAATATTTTATTCCAAAATTAGAACATTTCTGTAAACACAAAAGCAGAAAACATTTTTAAATAAAACAGCAGCTTTACACCAACCCTCCTGATTGGTTTACAACAATATAATTAAAATAAATATATTTTTATAAAACGACTTATAATCATTTTGGTTCACAATCTTTTAAGTCAACTTTTCTTAGCCAAAGTAAAACAGTGTTGGTCATCATCATAATCATGGCTAAAAACAAAATAAAACTTCTAAACTGAGTATTCTTTAGCATGATTATGATCATGCATGCTTATGTATGCTGTATGCTTTGCTTACTCAAGGTTTGTAGCCAAGAACACAAGTCGATCAACCTTTTCAGGCTTGAGACAGGTTCGTTGGCAAGTGACGATGTTTCCACTAGTACTGAAAAGTCTCTCTGACGACGAGCTTGTAGCTTTGTGGTGCCGTTTTAATTGATCAGACAAATTGGTGTTTTTTTCTTGTTTTGTGGCCACAGCATTATGACACTCCATGCGAAGTACCTCTTTTTGATCAACATCCTCTTTTTTGTTGCCGAAATAGTCCCAAATAGATGATTTTGACTTTCTTTTTGGTACAAAATCTTTTTTTATTTTGTGGTGGATCCTCTTCGTCGCGCAGTTTTAGCAGTGAATGTTGGCTGTGAGCGATGAGCAGTGACACAGCAAACCAATCACTGTGCAGGCAGGCGAAACATGCATGTCACCCCGGCAACAAGCCATGTAACAAACTCGTTTTTATTGTGTGCTACCCAAGCTACCGTTCTCTTAATACACCATGGGCTACTAACCTTCACATCGCATGTTCCGGCGATGTGACTATCGCAATATCAATGTTAAAACAGAATATCGTTCAGCCCCAGTCTCACAGTTCTTCAGAACTCAAGCATCTCCCGAGGCACACAGTGTAATGACAGCTTTTGAATCACATCACTCATTTTCTGATTCTAGTCCAATACATTATGTGTCATCTTGTTCTTCAGACTGAGGCCTACAGTCAGACACAAGCATGAGTTTAATAAGACAGACACATTTATCAGATTTAATATCAAATCTAGTGCCTACATGAATAAAACATGTGTTCTGCTCGAGTCAGAATGAAGCCAGGCTTTTTGAGCCATTTCCAGCAAAAGCTGAGACTTTGTGCAGAAAGACTGAGTGAGAGAGCAGAGGAGCAGAGGGAGAGAGGATCTGTGACATCAGAGGAAACTTATTACTGGCTTCAACAAAACTATACATAACATCCATCTTAATAACTCACTGTTTTCCATTTAGTGTTCTTTTGTCATGTAGGCTTTAAAAACGTACCAGTCCAGTATAAGGCTGGACTATGTCTAAATGAATTAAATAATAGACAGTGTGAGCAGTGAGCAAGAGTGTGTTATTCTATCTGGAGTTGGACATTTAATATACCTCTTTATTTTCTTTAGCTCAGCACTAAAACCACTGCACCATCTTTATCCACAGACTTGCTCCTGGGCCCAGACAAGTCTCCTTTAAAAGTGATGCCTCCATCGGAGCACTGGTTGATTTCAAAACAGAAGGTGGTCCACAGTAAGTCATTGTCAGAACACTTTAGAAGAACAAATATGGGGGAGGGGGGGGTCTCATTTCCACTAGAACTGATCTGAACACAGGTCCTGTCCCAGGTATAAACACAATCTGATCTGTATTTGTCAAACATTAAATAATTTCTGATAATTGATGTGCTGTAATTGCTGTAAACAGTTTGTGGTCCAAGTTTAATGAGGAGACTGGTCGATATGAACCATTCTCTTCCTTTGGTTTCACACAAACAACAGAGTCATTACAAACTGGAGCTCAACAAGTCTTTAGTAAATGTCCTTGAAAGTTTTTATTAGAATGAACATATATATTCATCACAGATCCTAGAGTAACGTCAGGATAATGGTTGGAGTTTTGTTTTTGTAAAGCAGGTTCAAATGCAGGTTCAGAGCTGGATCCCACTTGTGTCTCTTTAGATTTGGGTGGAGTCTATAAAACATTATCTGTAATTTATTGTTAAAAGTATGTGTATAATAATTCAGATAACAGCTCTGTGGCTCTGGAGTCACACATTTTCACAATTTACCCAGCATGCTTCAGCCTCAGAAGGAAAAGAGAAAGAAGAACAACACATTCATGAAGCTCTGAGAGACTGTGGATCCCCCAGATGGACATTCAACAAAACTAAAAGGACATAGAAACCAAACAGACAAGAACCAGGGACAAAAGGGAAGGGTGTAGTTATCCTTTATGAGTCTGCAGTCCACCTCCACCTCAAAGAGATAACATAACAGAAAGGACACTTCGTCCTGAAAAGAGTGGTGTTTGAATTCAAACATCACAGGAAGTTTGTTGTAGAATAAAAGAAGATCCAGAGGAATTAAAAACATAATGTAATAATAATAATAATTAAAGCCGCAAGCGGCGATAAAGACCCTTGCCTCCCTTGAGACCGCGGGGACACATGTACTCGGAGGATTGCATTTTGTGCTTTAAAGCGTAAACTTCACAGTAATGTCAAATAACCAGGCCTGTGCTACTGCTTGAATCTTCTTCTGGCTGGATCCTGCTTCGTCACCTCGGGCCTGTGCTACTGCTGGGGCCTGCTACACCACCTTGTAATTTAGAGTTAAAGGTCTCCACAATCCCTGGTTTTCCTGGGAGCTGTCTGAACTTTTGAAAATAATAGATTATGCTTGGGCTAAGGCGAGAAAAACAAAGGACTGTTTTTTTAAAAGAGAGGTGTATTCTAAGAAGATTCTCACATTCAATTCAAAATGGCCGCCTTCCCGTGTATGATAGGGTGTGGTCACAATTGGCTTTTTTGTTCATAAGCCCATACTGGATGTGTGTACCAAGTTTCATTTGCTTACGACAAACTAAAATTTTCACTTCCTATTGACTTTGTCCACATATTTGGGACGTTGCTATGGCAACACATTTATAGATAGGGGGTGGTCACCATTGGCTTTGTTGTTCATAAGCCCATACTGGATCTGTGTACCAAGTTTCATTTGCTTATGATAAACTAAAATTTTCACTTCCCATTGACTTTGTCCACATATTTGGGACGTTGCTATGGCAACACATTTATAGATAGGGGGTGGTTGTCATTGGCTTTTATGTTCGTCATGACATAAGAGATGTGTGTACCAAATTTGAAGTCTCTATGACAAACTAAATTCTAAGCTCCCATTATAAGTTTGTAGGGGGCGCTGGAGAGCCATTTCTAAAGATAATCCTTTTATTTACATATCTTTGTGTTCAGGTCATGAATGTGCACAAACGGCTTTTTGGGTCCGACTTGATCCAAAAAGGCGTTTGAGAGTTAAGAGACATTTTATTTTCACAAAAATGGCCACCTCGTTACAGGCTTGCCACACCCATACCCGATAAGATATCTACAACAAAGTGATAGCTTTGGTTGACATACGTGTCTGGATGATACTCACCAAATTTGGGGCCTTTTAGATAAAAACACGATGAATTGAATCATTTTGCGCGAGGAGTGCGATTTAGGTGGCCGCGCGTTCCACCCCACACGGCGGACTTCCTGTTGACTTTAGGGTGTGGCTGTCATAGACTTTTATATTTGCCCTAAGGTGTCCTATGGATGTACCAAGTTTCATTTTTCTACGTTGGAAAAAAGTTACTTTCACTTTCCCTAGGCCCAATGTATTTTGACTTTTCCAGGGGTCGCCACTGAGTCATTTTTTCATATTTTTCTTGGACTTCATTTCAATAAATTTTTCGCGGGCTTGAATTTTGGGCAAAGTTTCCTAAGTTTTCGTGCATGTTCAGGGGGTCAAATTTGCCCTCAAAGAGCAGAAGAAGAATAATTAAAGCCGCAAGCGGCGATAAAGACCCTCGCCTCCCTTGAGACCGCGGGGAATCATGTACTCGGAGGATTGCATTTTGTGCTTTAAAGCGTAAACTTCACAGTAATGTCAAATAACCAGGCCTGTGCTACTGCTTGAATCTTCTTCTGGCTGGATCCTGCTTCATCACCTCGGGCCTGTGCTACTGCTGGGGCCTGCTACACCACCTTGTAATTTAGAGTTAAAGGCCTCCACAATCCCTGGTTTTCCTGGGAGCTGTCTGAACTTTTGAAAATAATAGATTATGCTTGGGCTAAGGCGAGAAAAACAAAGTACTGTTTTTTAAAAGAGAGGTGTTTTCTAAGGCAAATCAGATATTCAATGCAAAATGGCCGCCTTCCCGTGTGTGATAGGGTGTGGTCACCATTGGCTTTTTTGTTCATAAGCCCATACTGGATGTGTGTACCAAGTTTCATTTGCTTATGATAAACTAAAATTTTCACTTCCCATTGACTTTGTCCACATATTTGGGGCGTTGCTATGGCAACACATTTATAGATAAGGGGTGGTCACCATTGGCTTTTTTGTTCATAAGCCCATACTGGATGTGTGTACCAAGTTTCATTTGCTTATGATAAACTAAAATTTTCACTTTCCATTGACTTTGTCCACATATTTGGGACGTTGCTATGGCAACACATTTATAGATAGGGGGTGCTTGTCATTGGCTTTTATGTTCGTCATGCCATAAGAGATGTGTGTACCAAATTTGAAGTCTCTATGACAAACTAAAATCTAAGCTCCCATTATAAGTTTGTAGGGGGCGCTGGAGAGCCATTTCTAAAGATAACCCTTTTATTTACATATCTTTGTGTTCAGGTCATGAATGTGCACAAACGCCTTTTTGGGTCCGACTTGATCCGAGAAGGCGTTTGAGAGTTAAGAGACGTTTTATTTTCACAAAAATGGCCACCTCGTTACAGGCTTGCCACACCCATCCCCGATAAGATATCTACAACAAAGTGTTAACTTTGGTTGGCACACGTGTCTAGATGATACTCAACAAATTTGGGGCCTTTTAGATAAAAACACGATGAGTTGAATCATTTTTGCGAGGAGTGCGATTTTAGTGGCGCGTTCCACCCCACATGGCGGACTTCCTGTTGACTTTAGGGTGTGGCTGTCATAGACTTTTATATTTGCCCTAAGGTGTCCTATGGATGTACCAAGTTTCATTTTTTTACGTATCAAAAAAGTTACTTTCACTTTCCATAGGCCCAATGTATTTTGACTTTTCCAGGGGTCGCCACTGAGTCATTTTTCATATTTTTCTTGCGGACTTCATTTCTATAAATTTTTCGCGGGCTTGTTTTGGCAAACTTTCCTGAGTTTTCGTGCATGTTCAGGGGTCAAATTTGCCCTCAAAGATCAGAAGAAGAATAATAATTAAAGCATAGCGGCGATAAAGACCCTCGCCTCCCTTGAGACCGCGGGAATCATGTACTCGGAGGATTGCATTTTGTGCTTTAAAGCGTAAACTTCACAGTAATGTCAAATAACCAGGCCTGTGCTACTGCTTGAATCTTCTTCTGGCTGGATCCTGCTTCATCACCTCTGGCCTGTGCTACTCCTGCGTCCTGCTACACCACCTTGTAATTTAGAGTTAAAGGTCTCCACAATCCCTGGTTTTCCTGGGAGCTGTCTGAACTTCTGAAAATAATAGATTATGCTTGGGCTAAGGCGAGAAAAACAAAGTACTGTTTTTTAAAAGAGAGGTGTATTCTAAGGGAAATCAGATATTTAATTCAAAATGGCCGCCTTCCCGTGTGTGATAAGGTGTGGTCACCATTGGGTTTTTTGTTCATAAGCCCATACTGGATGTGTGTACCAAGTTTCATTTGCTTACGACAAACTAAAATTTTCACTTCCTATTGACTTTGTCCACATATTTGGGGCGTTGCTATTGCAACACATTTATAGATAGGGGGTGGTCACCATTGGCTTTTTTGTTCATAAGCCCATACTGGATGTGTGTACCAAGTTTCATTTGCTTACGACAAACTAAAATTTTCACTTCCTATTGACTCTGTCCACATATTTGGGGCGTTGCTATGGCAACACATTTATAGATAGGGGGTGGTCACCATTGGCTTTTGTTCATAAGCCCATACTGAATGTCTGTACCAAGTTTCATTTGCTTATGATAAACTAAAATTTTACTTCCCATTGACTTTGTCCACATATTTGGGGCGTTGCTATGGCAACACATTTATAGATAGGGGCTGGTTGTCATTGGCTTTATGTTCGTCATGACATAAGAGATGTGTGTACCAAATTTGAAGTCTCTATGACAAACTAAATTCTTAGGTCCCATTATAAGTTTGTAGGGGGCGCTGGAGAGCCATTTCTAAAGATAAACCTTTTATTTACATATCTTTGTGTTCAGGTCATGAATGTGCACAAACGCCTTTTGGGTCCGACTTGATCCGAGAAGGCGTTTCAGAGTTAAGAGACATTTTATTTTCACAAAAATGGCCACCTCGTTACAGGCTTGCCACACCCATACCCGATAAGATATCTACAACAAAGTTATAACTTTGGTTGGCACACGTGTCTAGATGATACTCACCAAATCTGGGGCCATTTAGATAAAAACACGATGAGTTGAATCATTTTGCGCGAGGAGTGCGATTTTAGTGGCCGCGCGTTCCACCCCACACGGCGGACTTCCTGTTGACTTTAGGGTGTGGCTGTCATAGACTTTTATATTTGCCCTAAGGTGTCCTATGGATGTACCAAGTTTCATTTTTACGTTGGAAAAAGTTACTTTCACTTTCCATAGGCCCAATGTATTTTGACTTTTCCAGGGGTCGCCACTGAGTCATTTTTTCATATTTTTTCTTGCGGACTTCATTTCTATAAATTTTTCGCCGGGCTTGAATTTTGGGCAAAGTTTCCTGAGTTTTCGTGCATGTTCAGGGGGTCAAATTTGCCCTCAAAGGGCAGAAGAATAATAATAATAATAATAATAATAATAATAATAATAATAACGGACGCTATCAGAAATAATAGACCCTTCCGTTATCACCGCTCGGGTCTAATAATAACGGACGCTATCAGAAATAATAGACCCTTCCGGTTATCACCGGCTCGGTCTAATTAAAGCATAGCGGCGATAAAGACCCTCGCCTCCCTTGAGACCGCGGGAATCATGTACTCGGAGGATTGCATTTTGTGCTTTAAAGTGTAAACTTCACAGTAATGTCAAATAACCAGGCCTGTGCTACTGCTTGAATCTTCTTCTGGCTGGATCCTGCTTCATCACCTCGGGCCTGTGCTACTGCTGTGGCCTGCTACACCACCTTGTAATTTAGAGTTAAAGGCCTCCACAATCCCTGGTTTTCCTGGGAGCTGTCTGAACTTTTGAAAATAATAGATTATGCTTGGGCTAAGGCGAGAAAAACAAAGTACTGTTTTTTTAAAAGAGAGGTGTATTCTAAGAAGATTCATACATTCAATTCAAAATGGCCGCCTTCCCGTGTGTGATAGGGTGTGGTCACCATTGGCATTTTTGTTCATAAGCCCATACTGGATGTGTGTACCAAGTTTCATTTGCTTAAACTAAAATTTTCACTTCCTATTGACTTTGTCCACATATTTGGGGCGTTGCTATGGCAACACATTTATAGATAGGTGGTCACCATTGGCTTTTTGTTCATAAGCCCATACTGGATGTGTGTACCAAGTTTCATTTGCTTATGATAAACTAAAATTTTCACCTCCCATTGACTTTGTCCACATATTTGGTTGCTATGGCAACACATTTATAGATAGGGGGTGGTTGTCATTGGCTTTTATGTTCGTCATGACATAAGAGATGTGTGTACCAAATTTCATGTCTCTATGACAAACTAAATTCTTGGGTCCCATTATAAGTTTGTAGGGGGCGCTGGAGAGCCATTTCTAAAGATAACCCTTTTATTTACATATCTTTGTGTTCAGGTCATGAATGTGCACAAACGCCTTTTGGGTCCAACTCGATCCGAAAAGGCGTTTGAGAGTTAAGAGACATTTTATTTTCACAAAAATGGCCACCTTGTTACAGGCTTGCCACACCCATACCCGATAAGATATCTACAACAAAGTGATAGCTTTGGTTGACACACGTGTCTAGATGATACTCACCAAATTTGGGGCCTTTTAGATAAAAACAAGATGAATTGAATCATTTTGCGCGAGGAGTGCGATTTAGGTGGCCGTTCCACCCACACGGCGGACTTCCTGTTGACTTTAGGGTGTGGCTGTCATAGACTTTTATATTTGCCCTAAGGTGTCCTATGGATGTACCAAGTTTCATTTTTCTACGTTGGAAAAAAGTTACTTTCACTTTCCATAGGCCCAATGTATTTTGACTTTTCCAGGGTCGCCACTGAGTCATTTTTCATATTTTTCTTGCCGACTTCATTTCAATAAATTTTTCGCCGGGCTTGAATTTTGGGCAAAGTTTCCTGAGTTTCGTGCATGTTCAGGGTCAAATTTGCCCTCAAAGAGCAGAATAATAATAATAATAATAATAATAATTAAAGCCGCAAGCGGCGATAAAGGCCCTCGCCTCCCTTGAGACCGCGGGGACACATATATTCGGAGGATTGCATGTCATGCTTTAAAGCAAATTTGGAGCTGTTTAGATGAAAACCCTTTAGCACAAAGTGTACGATTTAGGTGGTCATGTATTCCACCCAACATTTTCTGTTGAGAAGGATCCTGGCAATTGGGAAATGGCATTTATTTCCCAATAGTTGCCTCTTCACAGACTCATTACGACCACAGCCACAAATCTATCAAAAAACAAATTGATAACTTTTTTTGCACACGTGTCTAGATGATACTCACCAAATTTGGAGCTGTTTAGATGAAAAGCCTTTAGACACAAGGGGTGCAATTTAGGTGGTCACACATTCCACCCAACATAGTAGATTTCCTGTTGAGTTTACGATATGGCTGTAATACATTTTCTGTTTGCCCTGAGGTGTCCTATGGATGTACCAAGTTTCATTTTTCTACGTTGGAAAAAGTTACTTTCACTTTCCATAGGCCCAATGTATTTTGACTTTTGTAGGGTCGCCACTGAGTCATTTTCATATTTTTTTGGCGACTTCAAATACATAAATTTTTCGCTGAGCTTGAAGTCTGGGACCAATAAAAATGACTTTTAGTTGCACGTTTACTGGGTCAAATTGAGGATCATTTTGCAGAAAAATTATAATAAAAAAAATATACCAAATTATAATAAAATAAAATATAACTCGAGCAAAAAAGTCTAGAAAAACGCTTGTCTATTTTACATACATGTGTTTAGCTCATTTTGCCCAAGTTTGGTGTCTGTGGAATGAAGCAGCTATTTTCTGTGTTCTTTTAAAAAAGAGGTGTATTTTAAGTCGGTTCACATTTTCAATTCAAAATGGCCGCCTTCCGTGTGTGATAGGTGTGGTCCCCATTGGCTTTTTGTTCATAAGCCCATGCTGGATGTGTGTACCAAGTTTCATTTGCCTACGACAAACTAAAATTTTCACTTCCCATTGACTTTTTCCAAATATTTGGGGCGTTGCTATGGCAACACATTTATAGATAGGGGTGGTTGTCATTGGCTTTTATGCTCGTCATGACATAAGAGATGTGTGTACCAAATTTTATGTCTCTATGACAAACTAAATTCTTGGGTCCCATTATAAGTTTGTAGGGGCGCTGGAGAGCCATTTCTAAAGATAACCCTTTTATTTACATATTTTGTGTTCAGGTCATGAATGTGCACAAACGCCTTTTTTGGGTCCAACTCGATCCGAGAAGCCGTTTGAGAGTTAAGAGGCGTTTTATTTTCACAAAAATGGCCACCTCGTTACAGGCTTGCCACACCCATACCGATAGATATCAACGAAGTCACAACTTTGGTTGGCACATGTGTCTAGATGATACTCACCAAATTTGGGGCCATTTAGATTAAAACACAATGATTTGCATCTTTCTGCGCAAAGTGCGAATTTAGTGGCCGCGCCTTTCACCCCACATGGCGGACTTCCTGTTAAGTTTAGGGTGTGACTGTCATTGACTTTTCTGTTTGCCCTGAGGTGTCCTATGGATATACCAAGTTTCATTTTTCTACGTTGGAAAAAAGTTACTTTCACTTTCCATAGGCCCAATGTATTTTGATTTTGTAGGGGTCGCCACTGAGTCATTTTTCGTATTTTCTTTTCGGCGACTTCAAATACATAAATTTTTCGCCGAGCTTGAAGTCTGGGACCAATAAAAATGACGTTTAGTTGTTCGTTTACTGGGTTAAATTGAGGATCATTTTGCAGAAAAATTATAATAAAAAAATATATACCGAATTATAATAAAAAAAAATAACTCGAGCAAAAAAGTCTAGAAAAACACTTGTCTCTTTTACATACATGTGTTTAGCTCATTTTGCTCAAGTTTGGTGTCTGTGGAATGAAGCAGCTTTTTTCTGTGTACTTTTAAAAAAGAGGTGTATTTTAAGTCGGTTCACATTTTCAATTCAAAATGGCCGCCTTCCTGTGTGTGATAGGGTGTGGTCCCCTTTGGCTTTTTTGTTCATCAGCCCATGGTGGATGTGTGTACCAAGTTTTATTTGCCTACAACAAACTAAAAATTTCACTTCCCATTGACTTTTTTCACATTTTTGGGGCGTTGCTATGGCAACACATTTATAGATAGGGGGTGGTTGTCATTGGCTTTTATGCTCGTCATGAGATAAGAGATGTGTGTACCAAATTTTATGTCTCTATAACAAACTAAATTCTTGGGTCCCATTATAAGTTTGTAGGGGGCGCTGGAGAGCCATTTCTAAAGATAACCCTTTTATTTACATATTTTTTTGTTCAGGTCATGAATGTGCACAAACGCCTTTTTGGGTCCAACTCGATCCGAGAAGGCGTTTGAGAGTTAAGAGACGTTTTATTTTCACAAAAATGGCCACCTCGTTACAGGCTTGCCACACCCATACCCGATAAGATATCAACAACAAAGTCACAACTTTGGTTGGCACACGTGTCTAGATGATACTCACCAAATTTGGGGCCATTTAGATTAAAACACAATGATTTGCATCTTTCTGCGCAAGTGCGATTTTAGTGGCGCGTTTCACCCCACATGGCGGACTTCCTGTTAAGTTTAGGGTGTGACTGTCATTGACTTTTCTGTTTGCCCTGAGGTGTCCTATGGATATACCAAGTTTCATTTTTCTACGTTGGAAAAAAGTTACTTTCACTTTCCATAGGCCCAATGTATTTTGACTTTTGTAGGGGTCGCCACTGAGTCATTTTTCGTATTTTTTCGCGTCTTCAAATACATACCATTTTGCCGAGCTTGAAGTCTGGGACCAATATAATGACTTTTTGTGCATGTTCACTGGGTCAAATTTAGGATCATTTGGTCACAATAAAGATAAAAAAAAAAAAAAAAAAAAAAATCCGAGCAAAAACAATAGGCCCTCCCGGCCATCACCGGCTCGGGCCTAATAATTAAAGCATAGCGGACCCTCGCCTCCCTTGAGACCGCGGGGAATCATGTACTCGGAGGATTGCATTTTGTGCTTTAAAGCGTAAACTTCACAGTAATGTCAAATAACCAGGCCTGTGCTACTGCTTGAATCTTCTTCTGGCTGGATCCTGCTTCATCACCTCGGGCCTGTGCTACTGCTGGGGCCTGCTACACCACCTTGTAATTTAGAGTTAAAGGCCTCCACAATCCCTGGTTTTCCTGGGAGCTGTCTGAACTTTTGAAAATAATAGATTATGCTTGGGCTAAGGCGAGAAAAACAAAGTACTGTTTTTTAAAAGAGAGGTGTATTCTAAGAAGATTCTCACATTCAATTCAAAATGGCCGCCTTCCGTGTATGATAGGGTGTGGTCACCATTGGCTTTTGTTCATAAGCCCATACTGGATGTGTGTACCAAGTTTCATTTGCTTACGACAAACTAAAATTTTCACTTCCTATTGACTTTGTCCACATATTTGGGGCGTTGCTATGGCAACACATTTATAGATAGGGGGTGGTCACCATTGGCTTTTTTGTTCATAAGCCCATACTGGATGTGTGTACCAAGTTTCATTTGCTTATGATAAACTAAAATTTTCACTTCCCATTGACTTTGTCCACATATTTGGGGCGTTGCTATGGCAACACATTTATAGATAGGGGTGGTTGTCATTGGCTTTTTATGTTCGTCATGACATAAGAGATGTGTGTACCAAATTTGAAGTCTCTATGACAAACTAAATTCTTGGGTCCCATTATAAGTTTGTAGGGGCGCTGGAGAGCCATTTCTAAAGATAACCCTTTTATTTACATATCTTTGTGTTCAGGTCATGAATGTGCACAAACGCCTTTTTGGGTCCGACTTGATCCGAGAAGGCGTTTGAGAGTTAAGAGACATTTTATTTTCACAAAAATGGCCACCTCGTTACAGGCTTGCCACACCCATACCCGATAAGATATCTACAACAAAGTGATAACTTTGGTTGACACACGTGTCTAGATGATACTCACCAAATTTGGGGCCATTTAGATAAAAACACGATGAGTTGAATCATTTTGCGCGAGGAGTGCGATTTTAGTGGCGCGCGTTCCACCCCACGGCGGACTTCCTGTTGACTTTAGGGTGTGGCTGTCATAGACTTTTATATTTGCCCTAAGGTGTCCTATGGATGTACCAAGTTTCATTTTTCTACGTTGGAAAAAAGTTACTTTCACTTTCCATAGGCCCAATGTATTTGACTTTTCCAGGGTCGCCACTGAGTCATTTTTCATATTTTTCTTGCGGACTTCATTTCTATAAATTTTTCGCCGGGCTTGAATTTTGGGCAAAGTTTCCTGAGTTTTCGTGCATGTTCAGGGGGTCAAATTTGCCCTCAAAGAGCAGAAGAATAATTAATAAGCCGCAAGCGGCGATAAAGACCCTCGCCTCCCTTGAGACCGCAGGGAATCATGTACTCGGAGGATTGCATTTTGTGCTTTAAAGCGTAAACTTCACAGTAATGTCAAATAACCAGGCCTGTGCTACTGCTTGAATCTTCTTCTGGCTGGATCCTGCTTCATCACCTCGGGCCTGTGCTACTCCTGCGTCCTGCTACACCACCTTGTAATTTAGAGTTAAAGGCCTCCACAATCCCTGGTTTTCCTGGGAGCTGTCTGAACTTTTGAAAATAATAGATTATGCTTGGGCTAAGGCGAGAAAAACAAAGTACTGTTTTTTTAAAAAAGAGGTGTATTCTAAGAAGATTCATATTCAATTCAAAATGGCCGCCTTCCCGTGTGTGATAGGGTGTGGTCACCATTGGCTTTTGTTCATAAGCCCATACTGGATGTGTGTACCAAGTTTCATTTGCTTACGACAAACTAAAATTTTCACTTCCTATTGACTTTGTCCACATATTTGGGGCGTTGCTATGGCAACACATTTATAGATAGGGGTGGTCACCATTGGCTTTTTTGTTCATAAGCCCATACTGGATCTGTGTACCAAGTTTCATTTGCTTACGACAAACTAAAATTTTCACTTCCTATTGACTTTGTCCACATATTTGGGGCGTTGCTATGGCAACACATTTATATATAGGGGTGGTCACCATTGGCTTTTTGTTCATAAGCCCATACTGAATGTGTACCAAGTTTCATTTGCTTATGATAAACTAAAATTTTCACTTCCCATTGACTTTGTCCACATATTTGGGGCGTTTCTATGGCAAATTATTTATAGATAGGGGGTGGTTGTCATTGGCTTTTATGCTCGTCATGACATAAGAGATGTGTGTACCAAATTTGAAGTCTCTATGACAAACTAAATTCTAAGCTCCCATTATAAGTTTGTAGGGGGCGCTGGAGAGCCATTTCTAAAGATAACCCTTTTATTTACATATCTTTGTGTTCAGGTCATGAATGTGCACAAACGCCTTTTTGGGTCCAACGCGATCCGAGAAGGCGTTTGAGAGTTAAGAGACATTTTATTTTCACAAAAATGGCCACCTCGTTACAGGCTTGCCACACCCATACCCGATAAGATATCTACAACAAAGTTATAACTTTGGTTGACACACGTGTCTAGATGATACTCACCAAATTTGGGGCCTTTTAGATAAAAACACGATGAACTGAATCATTTTGCGCGAGGAGTGTGATTTAGGTGGCCGCGTGTTTCACCCCACACGGCGGACTTCCTGTTGACTTTAGGGTGTGGCTGTCATAGACTTTTATATTTGCCCTGAGGTGTCCTATGGATGTACCATGTTTCATTTTTCTACGTTGGAAAAAGTTACTTTCACTTTCCATAGGCCCAATGTATTTTGACTTTTCCAGGGTCGCCACTGAGTCATTTTTTCATATTTTTCTTAGGACTTCATTTCTATAAATTTTTCACGGGCTTGAATTTTGGGCAAAGTTTCCTGAGTTTTCGTTCATGTTCAGGGGGTCAAATTTGCCCTCAAAGAGCAGAAGAATAATAATAATAATAATAATAATAATAATAATAATAATAACGGACGCTATCAGAAATAATAGACCCTTCCGGTTATCACCGGCTCGGTCTAATAATAATAATAACGGACGCTATCAGAAATAATAGACCCTTCCGGTTATCACCGCTCGGGTCTAATAATAATAATAATAATAATAATAATAATAATAATAACGGACGCTATCAGAAATAATAGACCCTTCCGGTTATCACCGCTCGGTCTAATAATTAAAGCCGCATAGCGGCGATAAAGGCCCTCGCCTCCCTTGAGACCGCGGGACACATATATTCGGAGGATTGCATGTCGTGCTTTAAAGCAAATTTGGAGCTGTTTAGATGAAAACCCTTTAGCACAAAGTGTACGATTTAGGTGGTCATGTATTCCACCCAACATTTTCTGTTGAGAAGGATCCTGGCAATTGGGAAATGGCATTTATTTCCCAATAGTTGCCTCTTCACAGACTCATTACGACCACAGCCACAAATCTATCAAAAACAAATTGATAACTTTTTTGCACGTGTCTAGATGATACTCACCAAATTTGGAGCTGTTTAGATGAAAAGCCTTTAGACACAAGGGGTGCAATTTAGGTGGTCACGCATACACCCAACATAGTAGATTTCCTGTTGAGTTTACGATATGGCTGTAATACATTTTTCTGTTTGCCCTGAGGTGTCCTATGGATGTACCAAGTTTCATTTTTCTACGTTAGAAAAAAGTTACTTTCACTTTCCATAGGCCCAATGTATTTTGACTTTAGTAGGGGTGCCACTGAGTCATTTTCATATGTTTTTGACAACTTCAAATACATAAATTTTTCGAGATTGAAGTCTGGGACCAATAAAAATGACTTTTAGTTTACGTTTACTGGGTCAGGTCAAATTGAGGATCATTTTGCAGAAAAATTATAATAAAAAAAATATACCAAATTATAATAAAATAAAATATAACTCGAGCAAAAGTCTAGAAAAAGCTTGTCTATTTTACATACATGTGTTTAGCTCATTTTGCCCAAGTTTGGTGTCTGTGGAATGAAGCAGCTATTTTCTGTGTTCTTTTAAAAAAGAGGTGTATTTTAAGTCGGTTCACATTTTCAATTCAAAATGGCCGTTCCCGTGTGTGATAGGGTGTGGTCCCCATTGGCTTTTTGTTCATAAGCCCATGCTGGATGTGTGTACCAAGTTTCATTTGCCTACGAAAAAACTAAAATTTTCACTTCCCATTGACTTTTTCCAAATATTTGGGACGTTGCTATGGCAACACATTTATAGATAGGGGGTGGTTGTCATTGGCTTTTATGCTCGTCATGACATAAGAGATGTGTGTACCAAATTTTATGTCTCTATGACAAACTAAATTCTTGGGTCCCATTATAAGTTTGTAGGGGCGCTGGAGAGCCATTTCTAAAGATAACCCTTTATTTACATATTTTTGTGTTCAGGTCATGAATGGCCTTTTGGGTCCAACTCGATCCGGCAATAACTTTGGTTGGCACACGTGTCTAGATGATACTTGATTTGCATCTTTCGACTTCCTGTTAAGTTTAGGGTGTGACTGTCATTGACTTTTCTGTTTGATGGATATACCAAGTTTCATTTTCTACGTTGGAAAAAGTTACTTTCACTTTCCATAGGCCCAATGTATTTTGACTTTTCTAGGGGCCGCCACTGAGTCATTTTTTTTTTTTTTTTTCGGGACTTCAAATACATAAATTTTTCGCCGGGCTTGAAGTCTGGGACCAATAAAAATGACTTTTAGTTGTTGGTTTACTGGGTCAAATTGAGGATCATTTTGCAGAAAAATTATAATAAAAAATATATACCGAATTATAATAAAAAAATATAACTCGAGCAAAAAGTTTAGAAAAACGCTTGTCTATTTTACATACATGTGTTTAGCTCATTTTGCCCAAGTTTGGTGTCTGTGGAATGAAGCAGCTATTGTCTGTGTACTTTTAAAAAAGAGGTGTATTTTAAGTCGGTTCACATTTTCAATTCAAAATGGCCGCCTTCCGTGTGTGATAGGGTGTGGTCCACATTGGCTTTTTGTTCATAAGCCCATGCTGGATGTGTGTACCAAGTTTCATTTGCCTACGACAAACTAAAATTTTCACTTCCCATTGACTTTTACATATTTGGGGCGTTGCTATGGCAACACATTTATAGATAGGGGTGGTTGTCATTGGCTTTTATGCTCGTCATGACATAAGAGATGTGTGTACCAAATTTCATGTCTCTATGACAAACTAAATTCTTGGGTCCCATTATAAGTTTGTAGGGGCGCTGGAGAGCCATTTCTAAAGATAACCCTTTTATTTACATATTTTTGTGTTCAGGTCATGAATGTGCACAAACGCCTTTTTGGGTCCAACTCGATCCGAGAAGGCGTTTGAGAGTTAAGACATTTATTTTCACAAAAATGGCCACCTCGTTACAGGCTTGCCACACCCATACCCGATAAGATATCAACAACAAAGTCACAACTTTGGTTGTGTCTAGATGATACTCACCAAATTTGGGGCCATTTAGATAAAAACACGATGATTTGAATCTTTCTGCGCAAGTGAGTGCGATTTTAGTGGCAGCGCGTTCCACCCCACATGGCGGACTTCCTGTTGAGTTTAGGGTGTGACTGTCATTGACTTTCTGTTTGCCCTGAGGTGTCCTATGGATGTACCAAGTTTCATTTTCTACGTTGGAAAAAGTTACTTTCACTTTCCATAGGCCCAATGTATTTGACTTTTCTAGGGGCCGCCACTGAGTCATTTTTCATATTTTTTTTCGGACTTCAAATAAATAAATTTTTCACTGGGCTTGAAGGCTGGGACCAATAAAAATGACTTTTCGTTGCATGTTCACTGGGTCAAATTTGCCCTCATATGGGGAGAAGAAGAAAAATAAAAGGAAATAATCCGAGCAAAATAATAGGCCCTCCCGGTCATCACCGGCTCGCGATAAAGACCCTCGCCTCCCTTGAGACCGCGGGAATCATGTACTCGGAGGATTGCATTTTGTGCTTTAAAGCGTAAACTTCACAGTAATGTCAAATAACCAGGCCTGTGCTACTGCTTGAATCTTCTTCTGGCTGGATCCTGCTTCATCACCTCGGGCCTGTGCTACTGCTGGGGCCTGCTACACCACCTTGTAATTTAGAGTTAAAGGTCTCCACAATCCCTGGTTTTCCTGGGAGCTGTCTGAACTTTTGAAAATAATAGATTATGCTTGGGCTAAGGCGAGAAAAACAAAGTACTGTTTTTAAAAGAGAGGTGTATTCTAAGGCAAATCAGATATTCAATTCAAAATGGCCTTCCCGTGTGTGATAGGGTGTGGTCACCATTGGCTTTTTGTTCATAAGCCCATACTGGATGTGTGTACCAAGTTTCATTTGCTTACGACAAACTAAAATTTTCACTTCCTATTGACTTTGTCCACATATTTGGGGCGTTGCTATGGCAACACATTTATAGATAGGGGTGGTCACCATTGGCTTTTTGTTCATAAGCCCATACTGGATGTGTGTACCAAGTTTCATTTGCTTATGACAAACTAAAATTTTCACTTCCCATTGACTTTGTCCACATATTTGGGGCGTTGCTATGGCAACACATTTATAGATAGGGGTGGTTGTCATTGGCTTTTATGTTCGTCATGACATAAGAGATGTGTGTACCAAATTTGAAGTCTCTATGACAAACTAAATTCTAAGCTCCCATTATAAGTTTGTAGGGGCGCTGGAGAGCCATTTCTAAAGATAACCCTTTTATTTACATATTTTTGTGTTCAGGTCATGAATGTGCACAAACGCCTTTTGGGTCCAACTCGATCCGAGAAGGCGTTTGAGAGTTAGAGACATTTTATTTTCACAAAAATGGCCACCTCGTTACAGGCTTGCCACACCCATCCCGATAAGATATCTACAACAAAGTTATAACTTTGGTTGACATACGTGTCTAGATGATACTCACCAAATTTGGGGCCATTTAGATAAAAACACGATGAGTTGAATCATTTTGCGCGAGGAGTCTATTTTAGTGGCGCAGCGTTCCACCCCCACACGGCGGACTTCCTGTTGACTTTAGGGTGTGGCTGTCATAGACTTTTATATTTGCCCTGAGGTGTCCTATGGATGTACCAAGTTTCATTTTTCTACGTTGGAAAAAGTTACTTTCACTTTCCATAGGCCCAATGTATTTTGACTTTTCCAGGGTCGCCACTGAGTCATTTTTCATATTTTTCTTGCGGACTTCATTTCTATAAATTTTTCGCGGGCTTGAATTTTGGGCAAAGTTTCCTGAGTTTTCGTGCATGTTCAGGGGTCAAATTTGCCCTCAAAGAGCAGAATAATAATAATAACGCTATCAGAAATAATAGACCCTTCCGGTTATCACCGGCTCGGGTCTAATAATAATAATAATAATAATTAAAGCATAGCGGCGATAAAGACCCTCGCCTCCCTTGAGACCGCGGGAATCATATACTCGGAGGATTGCATTTTGTGCTTTAAAGCGTAAACTTCACAGTAATGTCAAATAACCAGGCCTGTGCTACTGCTTGAATCTTCTTCTGGCTGGATCCTGCTTCAGTCACCTCGGGCCTGTGCTACTGCTGGGGCCTGCTACACCACCTTGTAATTTAGAGTTAAAGGCCTCCACAATCCCTGGTTTTCCTGGGAGCTGTCTGAACTTTTGAAAATAATAGATTATGCTTGGGCTAAGGCGAGAAAAACAAAGGACTGTTTTTAAAGAGAGGTGTATTCTAAGAAGAGTCACATATTCAATTCAAAATGGCCGCCTTCCGTGTGTGATAGGGTGTGGTCACCATTGGCTTTTTTGTTCATAAGCCCATGCTGGATGTGTGTACCAAGTTTCATTTGCTTACGACAAACTAAAATTTTCACTTCCTATTGACTTTGTCCACATATTTGGGGCGTTGCTATGGCAACACATTTATAGATAGGGGTGGTCACCATTGGCTTTTTGTTCATAAGCCCATCCTGGATGTGTGTACCAAGTTTCATTTGCTTATGATAAACTAAAATTTTCACTTCCCATTGACTTTGTCCACATATTTGGGGCGTTGCTATGGCAACACATTTATAGATAGGGGGTGGTTGTCATTGGCTTTTCTGTTCGTCATGACATAAGAGATGTGTGTACCAAATTTGAAGTCTCTATGACAAACTAAATTCTTGGGTCCCATTATAAGTTTGTAGGGGGCGCTGGAGAGCCATTTCTAAAGATAACCCTTTTATTTACATATCTTTGTGTTCAGGTCATGAATGTGCACAAACGCCTTTTTGGGTCCGACTTGATCCGAGAAGGCGTTTTAGAGTTAAGAGACATTTTATTTTCACAAAAATGGCCACCTCGTTACAGGCTTGCCACACCCATACCCGATAAGATATCAACAACAAAGTGATAACTTTGGTTGACATACGTGTCTAGATGATACTCACCAAATTTGGGGCCATTTAGATAAAAACACGATGAGTTGAATCATTTTGCGCGAGGAGTGCGATTTTAGTGGCAGCGTTCCACCTACACGGCGGACTTCCTGTTGACTTTAGGGTGTGGCTGTCATAGACTTTTATATTTGCCCTGAGGTGTCCTATGGATGTACCAAGTTTCATTTTTCTACGTTGGAAAAAAGTTACTTTCACTTTCCATAGGCCCAATGTATTTTGACTTTTCCAGGGGTCGCCACTGAGTCATTTTCATATTTTTTCTTGCGGACTTCATTTCTATAAATTTTTCGCCGGGCTTGAATTTTGGGCAAAGTTTCCTGAGTTTTCGTGCATGTTCAGGGGGTCAAATTTGCCCTCAAAGAGCAGAATAATAATAACGGACGCTATCAGAAATAATAGACCCTTCCGGTTATCACCGGCTCGGGTCTAATAATAACGGACGCTATCAGAAATAATAGACCCTTCCGGTTATCACCGGCTCGGGTCTAATAATAATAGTAATAGTAATAGTAATAGTAATACATAAGTTAAGCACTTTTCAAAGGTCAGTGAAGGTTCTCAGTCATCCAGGTTATCTTGAAGAAAAAGTTATAGAATAATAGAGAACATTAATAATCCAGACCTTCCAGAGTCTATCAATAGTACAGACTTTACAACAGAGAGTCAGGAGTGTGTCACTGAAACAGAGAAATAATCAGTCTTTGTTGTGTCCTCATCCACAGAATGAAACAGCAGGGGTCAGAGGTCATCAGTGATCAGCATCAGACACAGCTGGACTCCATATTTATGGTCTGTCATTAACTAAAGTTTGGAAATGTATAAATGAATGAGAACTTGTTTTACACAGATCTGAACACTGACTGCATTTGTGTTGTTTATAATGCAGGGCTTAAAGTATTCCGGCACTGTGCCGGATCTCCAGCGTGTGGCCTTGAGGGAAAAAAAATAATATTTGAAAGCCTGCACATGCGGTTTAATATTTTCGAGCCAATTTATTTCACCTACCAATCATATGAGAGGAACGCAGATTTAACTAACGTTAAGCCTATCAGAAGCAGAGAAGGGCGGGTCCTTGTAACACAGTATGGTTGACACCCATACGTCAATGTCACGTTAGCGTTGTCGGAGAAAAAAGCGCAAGTTTATGAAGCCTGTGGATAATGTCCTAGCAGTAGATAAAGGACTCAAAAAAAAATGGTGCTGGGCGTGGTTTGAAAAAAGTAGAGATGGCGAGCCTTTTGGCAGTTGGTGCAAGAAACTGAGAGAGCCCGGTGCTTGTTTCTGCACGATTTGCTCGAGGAAGCTACTGTATGCCAGCAGCGGTAAGAAAGTGCTTGCTCGTCATGATTTAGACCCCAGTCATAGAGCCGCTGCCCGTGCACTTAAACTTACCACGACGTCCAAATGTCTTAAAAAGAAGTTTGAGGGTTTGAGAGTTTGAGAGTTTGCAGGACTTTGCTTACAACCCAGAAAAAAAGAAAAAAAATTAGTGATAATGGCCTTGATTTCAATTCAAATCTTTAGTTTAGCAGTTCAGTTCTATAGCACTTTGAGCACTTGTTATTTAAGCACTTTAAGAACTAGTTATTGTTTAGAAGAAAACACTTTATTTGACAGTACTTTTAAATAAATGGTGCAAAGCTTAATCATTGAAGAGAGTCATGTCTCAGTCTCAGTTTACCAGTTTTTTAAGCACTTTAAGTTTTGTCAATATTTGAAGTAAGTCCGTCTGTGCAGTTTCTCTTCAACCCCCACACACACACACACACACAAAAAAGTTCAGGCACAGGATTTTTTTCCACTTTAAACCCTGATAATGTATCTGCTCAGCTTCTGGAGGAGAACATCTGCACTTTTGTCAAGAAGGAGCTGAAGAAGCTCCACATGGTTCTGAGCACAGATTACCCAGAATGCTTAGAGCATCTGAAGGATGAGGATGAAGAGCAGAGGAGCAGCAGTGAGGCTTTTCTGAAGATCACACTGAACTTCCTGAAGAGGATGAAGCAGAAGGAGCTGGCTGAGCGTCTGTGGAGCAGTAGGACCATTGAACACATTTAACAAGAGGCTCACAGTCATTTTATATTCTCTGAGACTCATGGCTTTATCTGTTGTCTTCATTCAGGAAGTTACTCTGGAGTATGTCAGAGTAAACTAAAGTCTAACCTGCAGCAGAAGTTTCAGTGGGTGTTTGAGGGCATCACTAAAGCAGGAAACCCCACCCTTCTGAACCAGATCTACACAGAGCTCTACATCACAGAGGGAGGGGCTTCAGAGGTCAACCAGGAACATGAGGTCAGACAGATCGAAACAGCCTCCAGGAAACCAGGCAGACCAGAGACGGCCATCACATGTGAAGACATCTTTAAAGGCCCAGCTGACACAGATGGACCAATCAGAACAGTGCTGACAAAGGGAGTGGCTGGCATCGGGAAAACAGTGTTCACTCAGAAGTTCAGTCTGGACTGGGCTGAAGGCAAAGCCAACCAGGACATACAGCTGCTGTTCCCGTTCACTTTCAGAGCACTCAATGTGCTGAAAGAGAGACAGTTCAGTTTGGTGCAACTTGTTCAACACTTCTTTAGTGAAACCAAAGAAGCAGGACTCTGCATCTTTGAAGACCTCAGGTGGTCTTCATCTTTGACGGTCTGACGAGTGCAGACTTCCTCTGGACTTCACCAAAACCAAGGCCCTGACTGACGCCACAGAGTCCAGCTCAGTGGATGTGCTGCTTGTAAACCTCATCAGGGGGACCCTGCTTCCCTCTGCTCGCCTCTGGATAACCACACGACCCGCGCGCCAATCAGATCCCAGCTGAGTGTGTCGCCGTGGTGACAGAGGTCCATGGGTTCACTGACCCACAGAAGGAGCAGTACTTCAGGAAGAGGTTCAGCGACAAGGCTGACACAATCATCTCCCACATCAGGACGTCCCGAAGCCTCCACATCATGTGCCACATACCAGTCTTCTGCTGGATCACTGCCACAGTCCTGGAGCATGTGTTGAAAACCAGAGAGAGAGGAGCGCTGCCCAAGACCCTGACTCAGATGTACATCCACTTCCTGGTGGTTCAGGCCAAAGTCAAGAATGTGAAGTATAAAGAAGGATCTGAGACAGAGCCACACTGGAGTCCAGAGACCAGGAAGATGGTGGAGTCTCTGGGAAAACTGGCCTTTGAGCAGCTGCAGAAAGGAAACCTGATCTTCTACGAGTCAGACCTGAGCGAGTGTGGCCTCGACACCACAGCAGTTTACTCTGGAGTGTTCACACAGGTCTTTAGAGAGGAGCCAGGTCTGTACCAGGACAAGGTCTACTGCTTTGTCCATCTGAGTGTCCAGGAGTTTCTGGCTGCTCTTCACGTCCATCAGACCTTCATCAACACTGGGTTCAACCTGCTCTCAGAAAAACAACCAACATTTTCATTGTCAATGCTTTTTGGCAAGAAATCAACACACTTCTACCAAACAGCTGTGGACCAGGCCTTACAGAGTTCAAATGGACACCTGGTCTTGTTCCTCCGCTTCCTCCTTGGTCTTTCACTGCCGACCAATCAGAGCCTTCTACAGGGTCTGCTGACACAGACAGGAAGTAGCTTTCAGACCAATCAGGAAACAGCTGAGTACATTAAGAAGAAGATGAGTAAGGATGTGTCTACAGAGAGAAGCATTAACCTGTTGCACTGTCTGAATGAACTGAATGACCGTTCTCTGGTGGAGCAAATCCAACAGTTCCTGAGTTCAGAACGTCTGTCTGAAGCTGGACTGTCTCCTGCTCAGTGGTCAGCTCTGGCCTTCATCTTACTGTCATCAGAAAAAGCTCTGGATGTGTTTGAGCTGAAGAAATACTCTGCTTCAGAGGAGGTTCTCCTGAGGCTGGTGCCAGTGGTCAAAGCCTCCAACAAAGCTCTGTGAGTAATGTCTATTTTATTGAGAAACATTTTAATAAAGTTCTACACTTCAAAATGTATTTTCTCTCCAGCCTGAGCAGCTGTAACCTGTCAGAGAGAAGCTGTGAAGCTCTGTCCTCAGTCCTCAGCTCCCAGTCCTCTAGTCTGAGAGAACTGGATCTAAGTAACAACGACTTGAAGGACTCAGGGCTGAAGATGTTGTCTGTTGGACTGAAGAGTCCTCACTGTAAACTGGAACAACTCAGGTCTGATTGGATTTAATTTGTATTTAACTATTTTCCTCTTAAATGAATCATCCATTTATTTACTTCCACTTAGTCCTTTTAGGGGCCGCGGGTGACTGGAGCCTATCCCAGCAGCTTTGGGCCTTAGGCGGGGTACACCCTGGACTAGTGTTGTCAAAAATATCGATATTTCGATATCAATACTGAAATATCTCAAACAATACGATATTCATTTCCCCAAGTTTCGATACCAGCTGAGCTTTGGATTTTACATAAAAATACAAGTTTCTTTTTTTATTACTTGCACTATTGGTTTCTGAATGTATGACAATCTGAGAGGCCTTTGAACAAGTGCACTACCTCAGGGGTCTTCAAAAGGCGGACCGCGATCTGGACCACAAGACATTATTCATAATTACACGCACATTGTGTAAAACATATTTTTGAACCGGCACTTCTAGGACGGCTACGTCAACCCGCGCGGGTCCTCAGGTTACTATGGTTACGGACAGAGCAGCGGGAAATTTCAACATGTTTAGCGTAGCCTGATAATGAGTTAGAAACGACTAAAATTTTAAAGTTGAGCCTTGGTCAAACATAATAAAGTTTCACTGACGTTATGGACAGAGAAGGAACGTTTATTTTAATCAGAAAATACAGCTCCCTGTCAGTGTCAAAGCTGAACAACAGCCCTTTATCCTCTAGTCCCGTCTGCTTTGATAATCAGAGAATGAATCCAGAACTGAACCAGGACTGGACAGTTTTCATGTCAGGAATAAAAAAGACTCAGCTCAGAGGGAAGTTTGGACGTCTAATAATGTGGTGAGTTGTACATTTGTCTGTCAACTTCTTAATTCTGTCGTAGGTTAAGAATTGACTTGTTTGTCGCATATTTGACCTCATTTACAAACAACGTGAGTAATTATCTCACGCAATTTGCGTTCATTTGAACCCAACACATGTTCATTTGGGTGATTAAAAACAGAAAAGGTGTGAAAGGAGGGTTTGGAGATGAGTGACACAGGTTAAGTCTTCCTTAAGTTGTGTCAGTTTCTGTGTGAATCCTAAATCATGTTACAGAACTAATCATAAGCATTTTAATTAAAATGTTACCCCACACGGGCAAAATACAAGAAATATTTCTATTCTAAATTTTGAAAATGTTTAAAGATGAACCTGCTAATTAAACAATAACAGTTAATTATTGGCAACAGATAATGCTAAAGAAATGCTCAGTGCATTTTTCCTTGTTCCTGTTGTTTTCAGAGGAATGACAATAGAAAGATATCAACTATGACAGGCATCTTTGTCATATTTGTTTAACAAATATGTTTTGGCTTGATTTGATGATTTTGTATTTAAAATGTTCTCACACATGTTTTAAAAGGAGTATTAGGCATTATATGCAGGATTCCAGGCTGTTGTCAAAAAACCACCAGGTCCTGAGCTTTAGCTTTAGCCTCTTTTGATTTCGTGAGCTGTGTTTGGTGAAAGCTAAACACTCAAACATCCTTCTCATGTAAACAAAGGATAAAATACATAAAACAGTGGATTATCTATGTAGCAGGACGATTAATAGTGGGTGTTTTTAACTCTTAGTCTATTTTATTGGCGGACCATATTCTTACCTGCCGCTCCACGGCGCTGGTTGGCAGACTATAAAGGCGCTCGTCTCCCCTTGCGCTCCCGTTGACCTCACGCATTTCCGGGTCACCTGGGTTATGGTCTCATCCGTCATCACAGGTAGGAATAACAAATCTGAAGTTTTAAAGTGCAAGCCTCGGTTACTAATTCGCAACATTTTGTAGTGCCGCTGTTTCTGGAGGCTTTGCGCTGTACCTTATCCTCGCTTGTGGGTTGATTGTTGGCCTTCCTTGAACACAGTAAGCGGCGCGTTGTTGCCGGTTTGTTACGAGGGTTAAAACATTAACGGGGATTCTTTTTTTTTAGTTTCGCTGTGTGGCTGTGCTCTCGCCCCCCCTCTCATCGTCAAGTTGACGGGGCTCCCCCTCCGCGGTCCCGTGAAGTGGACCGCTTTCTTACTACAATCGCCGGTACCGTGAGTTGGACAAAAGCCTACGCAATTGTGCACGTTAAAGCGGTAGGTCTTACGCAGCGGATAGATTGTTTAGATGATTTTTATGGGTTTTGGGGCCCAACCATAACTCAGTGATATTTTATATAGGCCTAGGACTTGAAGCGGGTCGGCCTGGTACACTTAATTGCCCAGCTGGAACAGAGGCACTGTGACGTCGACCCTGCTGCTCTGCTCTGCCCTACTCTGCTGCTCGGCTTTGCTGCTCTGCTCGGCTTTGCTGCTCTGTTTTGCTGCTCTGCTTATTGACTCTGCTCTGCTGCTTTGCTCTTTTTCTTTTATTTCTATTGTGTATGGTCGTGGTCAGCCTGCATCTTTCGTTTGTGTTTTTGTATTGAAACAACCGCTGCTATTGGAGTATAATGTATTGGCAACGGGTTTTGAGGTACTTTTAATGGTGTGTGTGTGTGTGTGTGTGTGTGTGTGTGTGTGTGTGTGGTTTTGGTAAATGTTTTATTGGTGTAGAGCTAACAATTTAATTAATGTGATTGTAAAATAAAGGTTGACTCAATGCAACGTGGCTGTCGCATGTTCAGTGGGGAACCTATGCGTGCCTTAAAGGGAGGGGTAAGCAATCTGATTCTTCAGGTGAAATTCCTGAGGTGGCGTAGTTGAACTAAGTAACTTAGTATAGCCTATTTGACCAAATTGTAGGCCTAGACGAGCACGTGCTCCCGCGCACGAGCAACCCTCCTAACCTACCGCTCCGCGTCCCCGCCACATCTACATTCATCTCCATATTGTTTAAGAGGCTGTAGCTGTGGAATAAATGAGACTTTACTTTAGAGAATTATATTCAAACACATATCCTTTTAATAAAAATTTCCAGACCCCTCACTGTGAGGAACGTTAACTAAGGTCCAAGCGGACTTCGGCTGATTTGAATTGAAGACCCCTGCACTACCTCAAGACATATTTGTTAATTTAAAATATACCTCAGTCATGTTCTATCTAGACATGTTACATTTATTTAAATAAATAAATAAATAAATAAATAATAATAATAATATTGTGACAGTTGTTTTCCCTTTGGTATGGAAAATGGTATCGAATATCGATATTTTTGAAGGTATCGTATCGAAGTTAGAAATTCCAGTATCGTGACGACACTACCCTGGACAATGGCCAGTTAGTTAAAGGGTGACATTTGGAGACAGATGGTGACAGACAACCATTCACTCTTACATTCATTCACTAGGGACACTTTAGAGTTGCCAATTAACCTATACATGCATGTCTTTGGACGGTGGGAGGAAGCTGGAGTATCCGGAGAGAACCAGCATTAACATATGTAGGATATGCAGACTCCTCACAAATAGACCAGAGTCTCCCGATAATGTTTGATTCGGCCGGGTTTGAAATCACCTCTAAAATCTATAATTTATTAATATATAAACACAAAATAAATATAAAAAAAAAAAAATAGAAAATATAGCAACATTGTGTCGCAAAGCAGTGTAAGTTAATTAAATTAATTTTAAGTTATATAAATGCAAGATGTTTTTTTTTTCTTTTCACATTTCCTGTCCTTTTCTTCTACAGACTGAGCCGCTGTAACCTGTCAGAGAGAAGCTGTGAAGCTCTGTCTTTAGTCCTCAGCTCCCAGTCCTCTAGTCTGAGAGACCTGGATCTCAGTAACAACGACTTGAAGGACTCAGGGTTGAAGATGTTGTCTGTTGGACTGAAGAGTCCTCACTGTAAACTGGAACAACTCAGGTGTGGTTGGATTTTTATTAATAAAGTGTTTACACCTGGTTTAGCTATCAATCAATCAATCAAAATTCCTTTGAAACAATTACACTGAGAAATAAAGTGTGGCCAGAGGTGGTATTTGGTGTTTTAGACAATGGTTTAGTTCTTGTTTAGACCTGGTTTAGGCATAGTTTAGTATTGGCTTAGTTTACGCTGAATGAAGGCAAGGCAATTTTATTTATATAGTACAATTCATATACTGCGTAACGCAAAGTGCTTAACAGGAATAAAAGACAATTTACAAGATTTGGTATAAGAAACTTTAAAAAATAAAATTACATTTTAAAAGAAGAGTGCAGATAAAAACACTATGTTGTAATGTAGGTGGAGCTAAAGATGAAGGTTTTTTTTTTCCTCTTAAAGAGTGTTAAGGTTTAGGCTGTTACACATTTTTGCTGCTGAAACTTAAACACTGCTTCACCCTGTTTAGTTCTAACTCTGGGCACGAGCAGAAGGCCTGTTCCAGAGGTTCTCGGAGTCCAAAAAGGTTCATAAGGAACTGTCAGAAATATATTCTGGTGCTAAACAATTAAAATATTTGTAAACCAGCAGTGCTGTTTTAAAGTCTATTTTCTGGGTAACAGGAAGCCAGTGAAGAGATTTTAAAACTGGCGTGATGTGGTTGTACTTCCTGGTTTTGGTTAGAACCCGAGCAGCCGCGTTCTGAATAAGCTGCAGCTGTCTTAACCCTCGTTTTGAGAGACCAGTGAGCAGGCCGTTACAGTAATCTAACCTGCTGCAGATAAAAGCATGGATAAGTTTCTCTAAGTCTGGTTGAGACATCATCCCTTTGACTCTGGAAATGTTTTTAAGGTGATAAAATGCAGATGATGTAATTGACAACAACAGTCGCCTTAAAGGACACTAGACCCTCCATCAGGGTCAGAAGAAAAACTCCCCCAAAAAACACAATGTAGTGAACCAAGTGCTGGAGTTTGACCTGTTAATGTTTAGACCTGTTACTGATGATCTGTATAATGTTGTGTGTTTGCAGACTCTCAGGTTGTCTGATCTCAGAGGAAGGCTGTGCTTCTCTGGCCTCAGCTCTGAGGTCCAACCCCTCCCATCTGAGACAGATGGATCTGAGCTACAACCATCCAGGAGACACAGGAGTAAAGCTCCTGTCTGCTCTACAGGAGGACCCCCTCTGCAGACTGGACACTCTCAGGTATGGACCGTATGTTGGTGAAAGAAATAAGGCTGTTGTGTTTCCATTAAAAACAAGGGATGCAAGATGGCACACAGTTGGTTAGGCTCTATGCTGTCCTGTCTGGAAATCAAAAGCCTCAACATGTAATGAGGAGAAACAACAGCTGAAATACAATTTTGGAAACACTTGTGTAATGTAGGCCTGGGCGAAAAATTGATTGAATGAATTCATTTTATTTGTTTGTGGCGGGCGATTTAAAAATAAGTAAATCGAGTTTTTGTGTAACGGCGCATTTTTGGCTCCCCGGAGCTTCCGTAGCATTAGTTTCACATAGTAGAGCAGTACGGCAAGCAACAACAACAACATCATAGCACACACAAAACGGCAACAGAAAGCGACAACATTTTTTTATAAAAATCTTTTTTTTAATATAATATCGGAGATTTTATTTTTAGACCATATCGCCCAGCCCTTGTGTAATGTCATGCACCAAAACAAATTTGAATAGCAGAAAAATAGACTGTGTTTAAACTAACGATTATTTTTAATTGTTAGTTTGTACCACATGTACTGTAGGTGTTTGGTAGCAGTAGCTTTATCTGTTCTTATCCAGTCAAATGGCATAGTTAGTAGTTTTTTAGAGTGTGGGACCTCTCATAAGGCACAGCACACAGCCATCCCTTTTATTTCTCTCACTTCTCTCACATGCTCGTCCGTAAATTCAACATGTGCTCTGCCAATGTTAAAACTGCACTTTTTAGAACTTTCTGAAGGTCCCAAGGCGCTGTAGTGCAAGTGAAATGTTTGTAAATTGTGGTGTAAGAGCTTGTGCAGCCGTTATACGCTTCTGTATTTATTCTTGTATGTGCAGATCAATGAAATTGTCTAATTATATAATTCAAGCCCTGGTCTGTCCAGACATTAGCACTGTGAGATTTACTTCTAGAATGTGGAGTCACTGGCGATCCTGTAATGTAATGTTATGTTTTATTTTTTTCTATTATAATTATCTATATTATGTAGTTTCTATGGATCAAATGCTCTGTGTCCCTAATAAAGTTTGAATTGAATTGAATTAGCACATTTGCGGTAACTAAGTTTAGACCTATGCGGCTCAGTGGTAGAGCGGTCGTCTTTCAACCAGAAGGTAGGGGGTTCGATTCCCGCTCTCCCCACAGTTCATACTGTCGTTGTGTCCTTGGGCAAGACACTTAACCCACCTTGCCTCCAGTGGCTGTAACACTGGTAATTACATTAGAACAATGTAAGTCGCTTTGGATAAAAGCGTCAGCTAAATGAATAAATGTAAATGTAAATGTAGACCTGCCTCTCCCTCGTCTATTGGGTAAAGTGTCAGGATGAACACGTATTTCTCCCACACGGCTGTCTCTGGAAGGTGCATTATTCCCGACCTCCCTGTCACTACCACCAGAGCGACTAGTTTTTTCCCCGTTTCTTTCACTGATTTTGGGCAAAGTGTGGGAAAAACGGAGTGTGCTTTATGTACAGAGAGGCACCAGCAAGTCCAAGTCCACGCTGTCCAAGTCACAGATGCACTCTCGCTCATTCTCACTTTCACTCGGCTGAAAAGACTAAAGGTAGATGTTCTCCCTCAGAATCAGAGTCAGCCATTACTAAAGCCAGAGCTTCATCACAGGTGTATTTTTTTATTTGTCATTTTCGCGTTTACCAGCTCGCGTGTAGAGAATGAGGCTTCTACTGAGCCGGTCCTGACACTCCCACTGAGACGCGAGTTTGAACAAAATGGCAACACATGGTAAAAGTGGGCTAGAAACAAACTACAGGGTGTCATCTGGTAGAAGGGAGTAGAAACATAATTTAGCACATAAACCGGAAGGGAGTAGCTCAGTGGGTAGAGCGGTTGTCCTTCAACCGGAAGGTAGGCGGTTCGATTCCCGCTCTCCCAACAGTTCATACTAAAGCTGTGTCCTTGGGCAAGACACTTAACCCACCTTGCCTCCAGTGGCTGTAACACCGGTAATTACATTAGAACAATGTAAGTCGCTTTGGATAAAAGCGTCAGCTAAATGTAAATGTAATTAGCGGCTGTTTTTTCCAGTTAAGTTGCTTGTAGCAATTTTGCGAAGCACACAGAAATAAAACATCAAAATCAAACAATATAACATCCAAAATATTACACCACACCACATTGGTGGAATGATCTACCTGCTGCTACAAGATCAGCAGATTCTGTAGCCATCTTTAAAAAACGCCTGAAAACACATCTTTTGTCAACACCTGACTGACAAACACTGAGTTCTACTTCCTTTCTATCAATTCCTTTTCAAATTCTAATCCTATACTTACTGTAGCTGTGTATACTGTGCTGGGTTTTAACTGACTAGTTTTTGGTGCACTTGTGCTTTTTGCTACCTTGTGTTGCTTCCATTGTTTGCTTTTTCCTTATAAGTCGCTTTGGATAAAAGCGTCTGCTAAATGACTAAATGTAAATGTAAACATCCAAACCACCAGTGTAGAGCCGGTGGTAGAGCATGATCTTACACCGGGCCAGATCAGTAAGCTAGCAGAAGCTTATGAAATGTGATCTTAACAAACTAACCCTAACCCTTTAGCAAACATACAATTACAGCTGTGGTCTCTCTGATTATAACATGATCCTAATCTCTAGAAAAGTGACAAACGCCTAAAAGACCTAAATTTGCAAATGAGTTAATGAATGATTGTGATATATTCTCTTCTACAATGAGTAATATTTTAGATAAGTTCTTAACACAAAGTAAAAGATCACAAAGAAAAGTACAGATCCCATGGGTGAGTGATACAGTGAGTTTATCAAAAAAATCGATTTTTCTCTCAAAACCAGAAATGACAGACTTTTATTTAAAGGAAAATCAAACTATTATATGAGAATTTTAGCTGAAGGAAATATTAAATTATTTTGAAAACAAATAAATAGTCTAACTAAACTTAATGTCAACACAAAGTGTAAATATGAATAAAAAATATCTACAACAGACGAGAACTCTTTCAGCAGGCCTTTTGTCCGTTTGGTTAAACAAATCCTGTCTGACCGTGAACACAAAGAAAACCAAATCCATGTGCTTTTCTCTAGAAAAGATACCAACAGCAAACAAATAAAACAGTGAAAGGAAAGGACAACTTATTGAACAAGTCCAACAAGAGAAATATTTAGGAGAGATTAAAACAAGCCTTTTTCTAAAAATGGAGGCCAGTAGAAGTAGTTTCAGGATGACCAGGAACTGTTTACCATTTGAATGTGCTTATGTCTTTTTAAACACAATGATTCTGTCCCAGCTGTCGTACTGCACCACTTAGACACACTTACATTCACATGACTCTTTGTATCCAGCAGGTATCTGAGAACCACAAATGAACGTGGCTGCACGTGTTTGTTTATTATTAGGCCCGAGCCGGTGATGGCCGGGAGGGCCTATTGTTTTTGCTCGGATTTTTTTTTTTTTTTTATTGTGACCAAATGATCCTAAATTTGACCCAGTGAACATGCACGAAAAGTCATTTTATTGGTCCCAGACTTCAAGCTCGTGAAAATGGTATGTTTTTGAAGTCGCGCAAAAATACATGAAATGACTCAGTGGCGACCCTACAAAATCAAAATACATTGGGCCTATGGAAAGTGAAAGTAACTTTTTTCCAACGTAGAAAAATGAAACTTGGTATATCCATAGGACACCTCAGCAAACAGAAAAGTCAATGACAGTCACACCTAAACTCAACAGGAAGTCCGCCATGTGGGGTGAAAGCCCACTAAAATCGCACCTTGCGAAAGATGCAAATCATTGTGTTTTAATCTAAATGGCCCCAAATTTGGTGAGTATCATCTAGACACGTGTGCCAACCAAAGTTGTGACTTTGTTTTTGATATCTTATCGGGTATGGGTGTGGCAAGCCTGTAACGAGGTGGCCATTTTGTGAAAATAAAGCGTCTCTTAACTCTCAAACGCCTTCTCGGATCGAGTTGGACCCAAAAGGCGTTTGTGCACATTCATGACCTGAACAAAAAATATGTAAATAAAAGCGTTATCTTTAGAAATGGCTCTCCAGCGCCCCCTACAAACTTATAATGGACCCAAGAATTTAGTTTGTCATAGAGACATAACATTTGGTACACACATCTCTTATGTCATGACGAGCATAAAAGCCAATGACAACCACCCCCTATCTGTAAATGTGTTGCCATAGCAACGTCCCAAAAATGTGAAAAAAGTCAATGGGAAGTGAAATTTTTAGTTTGTTGTAGGCAAATGAAACTTGGTACACACATCCAACATGGGCTTATGAACAAAAAGCCAATGGGGACCACACCCTATCACACATGGGAAGGCGGCCATTTTGAATTGAAAATGTGAACCGACTTAAAATACACCTCTTTTTAAAAGTACACAGACAATAGCTGCTTCATTCCACAGACACCAAACTTGGGCAAAATGAGCTAAACATATGTATGTAAAAGAGACAAGCGTTTTTCTAGACTTTTTTGCTCGAGTTATATTTTTAAATTATAATTCGTATATATTTTTATCATATTTTTCTGCAAAATGATCCTCAATTTAACCCAGGAAACGTACAACTAAAAGTCATTTTTATTGGTCCCAGATTTCAAGCCCAGCGAAAAATTTATGTATTTGAAGTCCCGAAAAAAATACAAAAATGACTCAGTGGCGACCCTAGAAAAGTCAAAATACATTGGGCCTATGGAAAGTGAAAGTAACTTTTTTCAAACGTAGAAAAATGAAACTTGGTACATCCATAGGACACCTCAGGGCAAACAGAAAATTTTATTACAGCCATACCGTAAACTCAACAGGAAATCTACTATGTTGGGTAGAATGCGTGACCACCTAAATTGCACCTTGTGTCTAAAGGCTTTTCATCTAAACACCTCCAAATTTGGTGAGTTTCATCTAGACACGTGTGCCAAAAAGTTATCAATTTGTTTTTGTTACATTTGTGGCTGTGGTCGTAATGAGTCTGTGAAGAGGCAACCTTTGGGAAATAAATGCCATTTCCCAATTGCCAGGATCCTTCCTTTAGAGGAGGCCCCTCCAGAGCCACGGCTAGAGTCTTAGAAAACTCCTCAGAATCCTTTTACCGTGAAGTTTACGCTTTAAAGCACGAAATGCACTCCTCCGAGTGCATGTGTCCCCGCGGTCTCAAGGGAGGCGAGGGCCTTTATCGCCGCTTGCGGCTTTAATTATTAGGCCCGAGCCGGTGATGACCGGGAGGGCCTATTGTTTTTGCTCGGATTTTTTTTATTTTTCTTTTCCACCTATGATCCTAAATTTGACCCAGTGAACATGAACAAAAAGTCATTTTTATTGGTCCCAGCCTTCAAGCCCGGCGAAAAATTTATGTATTTGAAGTTGCCGAAAAAAAAATACAAAAAATGACTCAGTGGCGACCCCTACAAAATCAAAATACATTGGGCCTATCGAAAGTGAAAGTAACTTTTTTCCAACGTAGAAAAATGAAACTTGGTACATCCATTGGTACACCTCAGGGCAAACAGAAAAGTCAATGACAGTCACACCCTAAACTTAACAGGAAGTCCGCCATGTGGGGTGAAACGCTGCGCCACTAAAATCGCACCTTGCGCAGAAAGATGCAAATCATTGTGTTTTAATCTAAATGGCCCCACATTTGGTGAGTATCATCTAGACACATGTGCCAACCAAAGTTGTGACTTTGTTTTTGATATCTTATCGGGTATGGGTGTGGCAAGCCTGTAACGAGGTGGACATTTTTGTGAAAATAAAACGTCTCTTAACTCTCAAACGCCTTCTCGGATCGAGTTGGAACCAAAAAGGCGTTTGTGCACATTCATGACCTGAACACAAAAATATGTAAATAAAAGGGTTATCTTTAGAAATGGCTCTCCAGCGCCCCCTACAAACTTATAATGGGACCCAAGAATTTAGTTTGTCATAGAGACATGAAATTTGGTACACACATCTCTTATGTCATGACGAGCATAAAAGCCAATGACAAGCACTCCCTATCTATAAATGTGTTGCCATAGCAACGTCCCAAAAATGTGGAAAAAGTCAATGGGAAGTGAAATTTTTAGTTTGTTGTAGGCAAATGAAACTTGGTACACACATCCACCATGGGCTTATGAACAAAAAAAGCCAATGGGGACCACACCCTATCACACACGGGAAGGCGACCATTTTGAATTGAAAATGTGAACCGACTTAAAATACACCTCTTTTTTAAAAGTACACAGACAATAGATGCTTCATTCCACAGACACCAAACTTGGGCAAAATGAGCTAAACACATGTATGTAAAATAGACAAGCGTTTTTCTAGACTTTTTTGCTCGAGTTATATTTTTTTTATAATTTGGTATATATTTTTATTAAAATTTTTTGCAAATGATCCTAAATTTGACCCAGTAAACGTGCAACTAAAAGTCATTTTTATTGGTCCCAGACTTCAAGCCCAGCGAAAAATTTATGTATTTGAAGTCCCCGAAAAAAAATACGAAAAATGACTCAGTGGCGACCCCTACAAAAGTCAAAATACATTGGTTCTATGGAAAATGAAAGTAAATTTTTCCAATGTAGAAATACAAAACTTGGTACATCCATAGGACACCTCAGGGCAAACAGAAAAGTTTATTACAGCCATACCGTAAACTCGACAGAAAATCTACTATGTTGGGTGGAATGCGTGACCACCTAAATCGCACCCCTTCTGTCTAAAGGCTTTTCATCTAAACAGCTCCAAATTTGGTGAGTATCATCTAGACACGTGTGCAAAAAAAATTATCAATTAGTTTTTTGATACATTTGTGGCTGTGGTCGTAATGAGTCTGTGAAGAGGCAACTATTGGGAAATAAATGCCGTTTCCCAATTGCCAGGATCCTTCCTTTAGAGGAGGCCCCTCCAGAGCCACGAAAGATTCTTAGAAAACTCCTCAGAATCTTTATACCGTGAAGTTTACGCTTTAAAGCACGAAATGCACTCCTCCAAGTGCATGTGTCCCCGCGGTCTCAAGAGAGGCGAGGGCCTATATCGCCGCTTGCGGCTTTAATTAATATTATTATGCTACACCAGGTGACATTAAAGTATTTACATAATTTATAGAAGGATGGTAGGGATGTGGAAGAGGGCAGAGATAGAGATAACTGGGTGTATAATGTTGATTGATTGATACTCAGAAAGTGTAATAGCTGTGACCAGAGACACCCATCGCCCTGAGAGAGGACAGGAGGATGTGATGATTAACAGTGTCAAAAGCAGCAGACGGATCCAGTAAGATGAGTACAGATGACTTGGATGTTGCCTTTGCCAGTCTCAGAGCTTCGATGACTGAGAGCAGTGCAGTTTCGGTGGAATGTCCGCTCTTGAACCCAGACTGGTTCTGGTCCAGGAGGTTGTTCCGTGTGAGAAAGGATGAGAGCTGAGTAAACACATCTCGCTCCAGAGCTTTGGCAATGAAGGGAATGAGGGAAACCGGTCTGTAGTTTTCTAGCAGTGTAGGGTTAAGAGTGGGTTTCTTCAATAGTGGTGTGATGCGGGCCTCTTTGAAAGCTGTGGGGAATGACCCAGTGCAGAGAGATGAGTTGATGATGTGGGTGAGAGCAGGCACGATAAATGGAGAGATGGATTGAAGGAGATGTGTGGGGATGGGATTCCCTTTCTCTCCTTCTCCTAACCCGAAAAGGCAACTGCTGTTCCTTCAGATTCTGGATTCGAAGTCGGTCAGTTTGTTTTGAATACTCCTCTGTTTCTTAATGCTCTCAGTCAGCGTTTCAGTCAAATCCAGTGTCATGTCCTCAACACGACACGCAAGTCTCCACTTTATCCATTCTTTCAATCAGACCTCTCATTTCCTTAACAGTATCAGCATCGACAACAGTGTGACTGGTTTGTTGACATCATAAAACTTTAGTTTTGAAGCACTGCTGACGAGCTGTATGAGTTGTTCAAAACTCTTGTCTGACAGGTTTGGATACTAAGAGAATGAATCAGACCTAAAAACCTTAACAGTTCCTTTTTGCCTGTGCTGGAGGTGGCTGTGTCAGTGCTTTTACTTTCCCTCATCTGGTTTCAAACTGTTGTCTTTGTGTGTACGAACACGATTCCAAAAGAGTGTACAACTCTGTACACTGTACAAATTGTGAATAAAAAGGAATGGAATAATTTACAAATCTCATAAACTTATTTGTTTTATTCACAATAATATAAAGATAACAATACTGGATAAAACCATACTGGAAGCCCGTGATCTTTGGGCCCTTAGATGGCACTGCAAACAGGAATGTTACTGTAATGGAAATCACAACATGGCTCAGGAATACTTCCAGAAAACATTGTTAAAGAACACAATCCACCGGGCTATTCGCCTTTGCCGACTAAAACTCTATAGGTCAAAAAAGAAGCCATATCTAAACATAATCCAGAAGCAGGTGTTTTCTCTGGAGCCAAGGCTCAAACAAATCAAAATGTTCTACGCCATGTCCTCCGGACTAAAGAGGACAAGGACAACCCAAGTTGTTCTGAGCGCTCAGTTCAGAAGCCTGCATCTCTGATGGTATGGGGTTGCATGAGTCCGTGTGGCATGGGCATCTTGCCAATCTGGAAAGGCACCATCAATGCTGAAATATATATCCAAGTTCTAGAACAACATGCTTTTTTTTTTTATTGTATTCTATTTGCTCTGTTCAACAGTGTTTTGAGTCTGTGGTCGTGCTCTTGTTGTGAGTGACACTTTCTCTTTGTTTCTGTGGCTCAAAGATGATTAGTAGGAAATATGGACAGATGGAAAAAGACACAAGAATGAACAGATAGAGCAACATCAATCACAATGTGTTATAAGAATTCTATATCCTTATATTTTAGAGAGAGACACGTAGACAGAGTATATTTAAAAAGCAAATGGACAGGTTTAATTCTTGCAAGAAGAAGCAAAGCAGACACGCATATATCAATGGTACAGAGTGAGATTTGCTTAGGGAAGTAAACAAAACATGAGATTTTATATCCCTGCAGTGGGGTCTGTTTAGAGGAGGGGTATCTTCCATACACACTCCCCAAGGCCCCAGCTCCAGGTGCAGAAGTCCCGTGGCAATCCATGTCTCCGTCTAGTTATGTCTACTCCATGCTTGGACTATCATGGAGGACATGACAGGATTTGACATGACCTGTAGAGAACTATGAGCACCCAGTAACTATGAACAATATAAACAATTATAATAATAAAATATATTATAACACAGTGACATCTGAAATATGAACACCTTTAGTAATGACCAGGTCCAGAGTGTGACCTCTGTTATGGGTCGGCTCATTAACATGCTGACAAAGACCAAAAGGATCAAGAATAGTAGAAAGTTCTTTGGCATTTCTGTCACAAACATTATCCACATGAACATTAAACTTAGACTCCTCTGTCCCTTAATGCCACTGTGATTTTTCTGGGACGTGCACTACAGGTGTGACTGTGTTCAGCAGATTCTGTAGCCATCTTTAAACAACACTTGAAACTCTTCCATCAACACCTGACTGACAAATACTGAATTCTACTTCCTGTCTATCGATTCCGTCTCTATTTAAAAAAATAATTCTTATCCTTAGCTTTGTAAACTGTGCTGGGTTTAAACTGACTAGTTTTTTGTGCACTTATGCTTTTTGTACCTTGTGTTGTTAAAATTGCTTCCATTGTTTTCCTCACTTGTAAGTCGCTTTGGATAAAAGCGTCTCCTAAATGACTAAATGTAAATGAAATGTAAATGTGTGATCTGTCTGTGATGCAGGTGAACAACCTGGTCCATTTAACAGATCTGTGTAGTCTTTCAGAATGCCAGGCTCCTTTGTAACTTCTTAGATAGTTTTTACTGAGTCTAGCTCCCAGGATGGTAGGACTTTGTGTCATTTCAAACTCAAACTCGCGCCAAAGAAGGGAATAAGTCTGGTTTTACTTGCTCTGTGTTTTTCACTGACTCCAAGTACATTAAGTGTCTTGACTGAAACTGCAACAGTGTAAAAACTTAAATGTCACACTTTCTTTAGAATCTTTCCAGATCTTATGTGTTCTGTTTGTTTCTGAGGATCCACTGTAGAAATGTGCTTTTTATGCTCCACTCCGGGGCCCCCTAAAAACATTTTCAGCTTCATTTTGTTCAACGGCCTGTATCTTCTTTTACTATTGTCTCTGTTGGTCCCAAGAGCTGCACATTCTGGCAAAATGTTTTTTGTTCCATGTTTAAGTCCTTCTGTGACTCTTTTCGTTCAGCTTTTCCATTTTTGTTTTTGCATTTTTTTTGTCTTTTGTTTTGACTTGTTCACTTGCACTTCTTCAGTTTGTGCTTTTACTTGACTGGTTGTTATTTCACTTATTTCATGTATTGATAACTTTTCCTAGAGTCAGATCGGCTTCTCTTCACAGTCTGTCTCTCAATTCATTATTTATTATGTCACATACAATTCTGTCACATATCGGGGAATCGTCAAGAGCTTCAAATTCAGTCTTTGGGCAGTAATTATTAAACAAGGCAGCACACACCTAGCTTCACAAGTTTGTCTCGAACAAGTGTGTTTATCTGAGAAAAATGATTATTTACTATAAATGACTTCTGGAGTTTTTGTTCCAATAATATTTCTAATGAAAGTGAATAAAAATAGGCCATATTATTATGCACAGTCCTTCCATTGGTTGTGTTTGGACATCCCATAATAATTAGTGGTGCTGTGTTGTGAGCGAGCTGCAGCTGTGGAAGTTCTTTTCTCTTGTATTTGACCAAACGACTGAAGCATAATCCAACTGAGAAAGTCCTAATGATTGAACAAGCTGTTTAATAGTGTCCATCCTCCAACCCAGACAGCTTCCACAGTTACACCTGACGGCATCATGTCTTCTACTTGTTCACTCACATTGTTTTCTAATATTAACTCTAATATAGGCTTCACTTTGAACAAATATGTTGAACCACTAACCATACATTAAGTTTTTTCACTGTTAATGACTCATTTATTTCCTCTGATCCACTGTGAAACTAAAGCCAACTCCTTCTTTCAGATGTTCTTGAGTTAAGCTGCTGTTTGTGCAGATGCATTCATCCCAGTGCACTGTAGTGTACACATTTAACACTACTGTGTTCAATCCATGTGTGACACAAGGTTAGAGGGAAACATGTTTGTCTGATGGAAACTCCAACATCATGAGGCTAATGAAGACAAACATGTTTTTAACTCTTGTTCCTTATTATGTCTAAAGAATGTTTGATTTGACACAGAGGCTGACAGAGGCTGAAGTCCTGTTTGTGAAATAAAACCTATGTGTGTGTTTAAAAGCTCAGCAGCTGCTGCAGTTTGAGGAAGAGACACTCACTGACCAATCAGAGCCTCCGTCTCATACATCACACATGTTCTTCTATCATTTCACACTCTTTCAACACTGGAATAGTCACAGACTGCTGCACTTGGACTTTTCATGTTTTTTACTGCACAATATCAGAGATAAACACAAGCATAATTATGTCAGAGTTCTTTTAAATCCTCCAATAACTAACATTAAATCTGAACTGTAATATTTAATAGTTCCTTTTGGAAGAAAATGTTTTTATTATTTATTTAACAGGGACAATGCAGTCAAAAATAGTTCCAAATATAAAACCTGCTGCAAATAAAGTTTATAGCTTATGCTAAATTAGATATATAATATAATATACATATATTACATTATCAAAGAATAAAACCTTTACATTTCTTTAGACAGTCACTGATAAACTCAGTCAGTTACACAAAATAATCCTAATATTTATAAAAGACTCAGGTTTGGTTTGTCTTTAGCCATAACTTATCTGTAAGTGAACATTTTAAAGTCAGATATGATCTTAATTTCAGATTGTAGTGACTTCCAGAGCCCACAGTTCTTAAAAGAAAAGACTGTCTAGTCCTGCAGTTTGGTCTTGTGTAGGTTTGGTTTGTGGTGCTTCTGTTTTGTCTCTGAACAATGTTCTAAGTGGCTCTGGTGTTTATTATTATTAATGTACGGAAAGTGCCAAAGATTTCAAAGTGTAATGAATTATATTAATTTAATTGAAAGAGTCTGAAATGACAGAGGCATGTATGAGACTAAGGCTCTGATTGGTCAGTGAGGGTCTCTTCCTCGCACTGCAGCAGCTGCTGAGCTCAACTAAATTAAAATAAATCATATTTGTGGACGATACCACTGCATTGCATTATGGGTAATGACCTACAGCTAATGCTACCTGAGATTATAAATGAGCTAAACAAAATGAAGGAATGGTTCAACAGTAACACGTTCACATTAAATATAACAAAAACAAAATGTTAATGTTTGGAGAACAAAGAAAAGATGAACAAATAGAGAAATATATAATAATTGATAAAGTAAAAATAGAAAGAGTTAAAGAGGATACATTTCTGAAAGTGATCCTCAGTCACAGAAACAACAAACTGTTAATATTTGTTCAAAAGTGTCTGAAAGCATTGCTATAATTATCATTTATTATTGTATCAGTTTATTTCAGTCAATACAAAAAAGAAAAAGAATACAATATTTTCATTTAAACATAACTTAAATAATGGACAGATGTAGACATGTTCTGAATCAGAAAGCTCTCTCCATCTTCTATTGTTCACTCATTGTAGTCGAGCAGAGAGAATCCAAATAATGTAGTGAGGCTGATAGGTGGGTTTATTCAGGTTTATTCAGATATATCTGAGTTCAGTCACACACAAGCACAGACTGACCAAGAGTAGAAGAAACACAGTCCTTAAAGACCTCCTAGAAAATACCATCTGTGTTACATTATTGTCTGTCCTATTGTAGAGACGGGTCTTTGTCCCAGGAAACTATAATCATATTAGGTCTTGATAGGTTTAGAATCTCTCCTGGACGGGGGTTTAGGGGTCATGCTTCCTGGGGTCTTATACATTAACCACACATAATATTACCACAGAGAGAGAAGGGCCTATGTAATAAGATTAAACATCTAATGTCTCCAGATAGGAGATAGGAGCCTCACTTCCTGGTGCTCCACACTTTGACTCCATACATCCTCACAAGACTACGACCCACGAGAAGAACTCATGTTATAAGATCAAACATTAAACATGTATTTTCTAATGACATAAAAAAATGACAGGATCTGACTTTATTAACGACTGAAGTCTGGAGAAATACCTTCAAGAGTCATTTAGAGACATTATACAGACTCCAGTAAAAACCATCAGAACTGTACATAATGTTGGATTTACAGATCATACTGTTCCTAAAATCATATTCTATAAAACCTGATCAAATTAAAAACACTATTGATTTTATATAAAGCTGGACACAACCAGCTCCAGAACAACATTCAAAGAATGTTTGTAGATCGAGAAGGAAAGTATAATTTAAAGAGAAAATATCCTTTTAAAGAACAGTGTGTACGAGCCACAAAAGTCAGTGTTTCACCCAAAGTGACTTTGTGCAACAAACTGGAAAAAACTATAGAAATTGTTGTTGAAGTTTAATCTGATTTTAGTGTAAAATCTTGTAAAACGGTGTTAAATTGACTGAAGCTCAGAGCTGCATGTGATCTGAGTGAACTTGTGCTGAAGTTCAGATTGATAAATGTCAGAGAACACATGTTTGATAAATGAGGCTCAAAGAGTGCTTCAGGAGGAACAATGAGATTGAAAAGAAGAGCTTGTGTGGATCAGACTGATGTAATGTCTCTGTTTTCCTTCAGACTGGATCCTGCTGGAGTCCACTGGATCAGACCAGGTCTCAGGAAGTGTAAGTGTGACAGTCTCATTGATTTAGACCAAGACATCTCTGAACCACAGGCTTTGCTCTAAACTCACAGAAAGATTTCAAAGCTTCAGATATATTGGAGAAGCTCAGTTTGTCTTTTTGTACAAACTGCAGATGTTTCTTCTCTTCCACTTGATGTAAAGTGAGTTTTTTCTCTAAGAAATAATGATTGTAAATGCTGTCATTGATGTGTCACTGACCCTGACCTTTTGTTCACTCAGACAACCCTATTCATTACTGGACTTACTTTACTTACAATGGGATCTGTCTCTGTCCAAACTCTGAGCCAGACACAAATTCAGGGACAAAAGTGATGTATTATCCACATTGGCCTGAAAAGTGTGTGTGTGTGTGACTCTGAGACAGTGATGGTTGTAAAAGTGATGCAGCAGTAGTTTGTTGCAGAGTTAGTGTGACTCAGACTCATAGAGGCCTGCAGACACCTGTATAAGCTGGAGCTGTATGAGAGTGTGTCTGTAGCAGAGTTAGGGGCTGCTCCTCTCCACACTCACCCCCAGTGTGTCTTTAGACCTGAACACAAGCATCAATGCAGCAGGAACACACCTTAGAAAATGTGTTGGATTAAAGCTGTGTCAGTGACTTATCGATACCAGAGCACAGCGCTGTTGGACAAAATGAGAGAAATCAAATAAAGGCACGCTTACACACGTCACAATAAAAGTGAATGTGTCTGTTTGAGGTTTTAGTCAGAACCAGATCTGATTGAAACATTTGTGATAAAGACTGTCTCACAGAGATGTATGTATTTGCCTCAGAACAGATGAATATTTAGATCTGAGCCAGACAACAGCTCTTTAAATGGAATCAACTCTGTTTTCAATGCATCTATTAATAATCAGTGTCATAATCAACACTGTTCTGAAGCTCATGGCTGTGTGAGCCATACTTTGACTTTGTTTGAGAAGCTGTAAGGATGCTTATTGTCTGGTGGCTTTTGAGAGTAAACCATAGGTCCTTAGTGTTAAATCTATCAGACACATAGAAAAGAGCCAGGACGATGCTGGTGCTTAGTTTATTCTGAGAAACAAGGCATTATGGGAAGGAGAAGGCCTGTATAAAAACATGTGTCATGGAGCTCATTGATGTGTGATTGTGCCTAGGGGTGTGCCGGTTTCAGAATTGGTGATGACGGTTATGACGTGAGTCAAATGTGACGGTTGATAACATAACCGTCGGGGCGGGATGCGTGGGGGTATTAGTTTGAATAAACGAGCAGACACTGATTAGCTACTTGCTCTACGTTTATTTAAAATTAACAGCAAGACAACTAGCAGTGAATGTGCTTATTAAATGAATCACACACAGTGAACAAATCCTTAACAAAGAAAAAAAACTTCGCAATGAACGCGCTTTGTTTTAAATAAATCACACACAGTAAACAAAACCAAGTTCCGTGACAGGAACACCAACATGTTCCCTGCAGTGCTAAAAACTCGCTCTGATGCTGTGCTTGTAGCACAAATACACATGTATTTACGTGCCAATTTTGCTAAGAGCGGATAGCGTGTTTCATTGTCTCGCCACCATGCTAGTGGATCTGCCGTAGAGTCAACTGGTTGTTCTTGGAGATAGCGGGTTAACGCCGTGTCAGCGCGCTCTGATCGGTAAAGGGCAGAGATTTCAGACCTCCGTTTATTAAGGAGATCTCCAAGAGACCTCTCCCTCATCTCCAGCAGCAGCAGCCTCCGAAGCACCACTAACTCCGCCCCTGTTTCCCTCGTCAGCTGATACAATTTCCCCCCGGAGTGAATCTTTTTTTTCCCCCAATCCATTCCCCCCATTGCCTCTGTATCGTGGGTCAAGGAAAGATGACTTTGCCAAAAGCTCCTGAGTGGCTGGGGCACTGTATTTGTGCTAATGTATGAGGCATAGGCCTACGCTGAGTTTCATTTACGATGAGATGCGCTCTAGTTCACAGTGCAGTGCAAGTGAACGCGCGCGCTGGCGCTTCCATGTCACGGTTATCATTGTCTGCTATATTTGCTTTTATTTATTAAAATACATGCAATTGGTTAATGAAACATTTATTAAAATTAAGATAACATTTGTACAAAACAGAATTCGTTTTTAAGAAAGGTTTTCTACAAAGCAAAATTTAATGAAGTGGTAAATATAAAAAATATTTTAATGACACGGTTTTGGCGGTTATAGAGTTCTAATGACGGTGTTCAACTATAACCGCCAATCACACGGTTATATAATAACCGTCACACCCCTAATTGTGCCTTAACTCTTTCCTGAGCCTTGGACAGCAGTGACCTTTTACTGTGTAGTCCACAGGTGTCAGAACTGACTCTAGAGTTCTTATTAAAGGAGCTCCTGAAGAGTCCAGTTTAGAGCTGTTTAACTGCACTAACCTTTTCGATCAAACATGTAGGAAGAGTCCTGTGAAGGATTCTTCTGGAGACAATAAGCTGTTCTCCTCTGAGCTGTGCCTCTGCTGTCAGTCCTCCTCATCACTAGAACAACAGCAGATATCACACAAACACTGGCAAAATGACAGCAGCTGTGAACAATCTCCTGCAACACAGAGCCACATGCTCTCAGCCACTGTCTGCACCAAGCACCATCAGAACGACTGCTGCACGAGCTGCTTTATGTCCTACAGCAATAAACAGTAGAAGAAGAGTTTAAAGCTCCTCCAAACACAAGTGTTTCTTCTAATATGACTTTTCCATCAAACAGAATCTTGTAGTTGTGTTGTGAATCTTGTACATTTGTGTTAATCTCATGTGTTCAGAGAGGACAGAGGACTAACTGCAGCTGTATTGTGTCTTCTCTCCATCAGATTTCTGTGAACTTACACTGGATCAAAACACAGCTCACAGACTCCTCAAACTGTCTGACAACAACAAGAAGGTGACGCATGTGGAAGAGGAGCAGCCATATCCAGATCATCAGGACAGATTTGACTACAGGCCTCAGCTGCTGTGTTCGACTGGTCTGACTGGTCGCTGTTACTGGGAGGTCCAGTGGAGCGGAAGGATTTATATATCAGTGTCTTACAGGGGAATCAGAAGGAAAGGACACAGTTATGACTGTGTGTTTGGATACAACGATCAGTCCTGGAGTCTGGACTGTTCTAAATATGGTTACTATGTTTGGCATAATAACAACCAAACCCCCCTCCCTCACTCCTCCTTGTCCTCTTCTGGGACAGTAGCAGTGTATGTGGACTGTCCTGCTGGCTCTCTGTCCTTCTACACAGTCTCCTCTGACCAACTGACCCACCTCCACACCTTCAACACCACATTCACTCAGACTCTGTTTCCTGGGTTTTGGGTCAGGCCTGTTGACTCCTCAGTGTCGTTGTTAACTCTGTGGGACTGAGAGTGTCCTCTTGTAGAGAAACATCCTCACTGCTGATCAGATAGTCCAGTCTAACTGACCTCACACACTCACACATGTTAGAAAAGATTAGAAAAGACTCCAAACACACTTCAATGATCAGAGATGGACTTTGTATTTTTACTTTGAACTGGTCTGATTGGATAAAACAGAGGAACAGTTCTTTTCCAGTTTCTTTGACAGAGACAGATCCCACACAGAAACAAACTGATGACATCAATCTCATGTTGGTCTCATTGTGTTTGTAGAGAAGGATCAATCACAGCATTTGTCTCGACAAGTGCTTCTGTACACTTCATTAATATAAAGGTGGATTTGAAATATGACAGAGATAAATGTGATTTGGGTTGAAATCCTGTGAGAAATGACAATAAAGTGAAATGAGAAAACACTCCACAGTAACGGCCTCATTCCTGCTGCTGTTCATGTGGAACCTGTTATTATTGGGATTTATGGACATGTGGGACGTCTTACAAAACCACTATATTGTCAAAAGCGTACCAGTCCAGTATAAGGCTGGACTTAAAGAAATAAATAATAGACAGTGTGAGCAGTGATTAAGTGTGTTTTATTCTATCTGGAGTTGGACATTTAATATACCTCTTTATTTTCTTTAGCTCAGCACACATGCGTAAAAATCAACAACAGTATGCTCTGCGTTCTCAGAAGAACATACTGATGGTGGTTCCCAGAGTCAGAACAGAGTTGGGTAAGGCAGCATTTCAGTACACTGCCCCCTGTGCATGGAATGAACTGCAAAAGGACCTAAATCTTTCTGAACTTGTGACATTGGGAGAATTTAAACCTATTCTAAAGAAGCGTGAACTCAATGAACTTGGAAAATGTAACTGTTTTTAAACTTGTACACATTGACTGTAAATATCATTTGTTTTTGTTGATGTCATGTATGTTTTAAATTGTATGTAAATGCTGTTGTCTTGGCCAGGTCACTCTTGAAAAAGAGATTTTTAATCTCAATGAGTCTTTTTATCTGGTTAAATAATAAATAATAATAATAATAAGGTTAAAAAATAAAACCACTGCACCATCTTTATCCACAGACCTGCTCCTGGGCCCAGACAAGTCTCTTTTAAAAGTGATCGCTCCAAGGATCATTTGATTGAGTTTAAAACAGAACACAGGTCCTGCCCCAGGTATAAACACAATCTGATCTGTATTTGTCCAAAATTAAATAATTTCTGATAATTGATGGGCTGTAATTCCAGTTTGTGGTCCAAGTTTAATGAGGAGACTGGTCGATATGAACCATTCTCTTCCTTTGGTTTCACACAAACAACAGAGTCATTACAAACTGGAGGCTCAACAAGTCTTTAGAAAATGTCTTTGAATCAGACAAACTGTTCACTGTCAGAATAAGACACTAATAAGACTCTACATGGAATATGAATTATGCAGATGGTGCACTCATTTTCAGGGCGTGTCCAGAGCTGGGCCTCGTTTAAAGAAAGGCTGGACATGGCATAAACTGTCTTTTTTTTTTTTAGATTGACATGTCAAGCTGTGTATGTCAGAGGTGAAAGAACAGTCTATATTTGTTCATTTGAGATGTTTTAATGTTTAATTTCTCCTGTGAACTCAAGGGAACATGTATTTACAAGATGTCAAACAACATATATTTCATGAATAACAGCAGGTGTTGATATATGTTATTTTACACAAGTCACTGATGTGTGTCATGTCTGAACAATGAACTAAATCAAAACTCACTTTAAATAAAATATCAATGGAGGAGATAGAGACACGGTCATATATTTATAGAAACTCACTCTGTTCACCGGGACTTGTTACACTTGTGTTTTACTGAAATAAATGAAGAGCAATAGAGTGTTTTATAGAAATAAAAGTTTACATGAAGCAGCTCGTGGATGGATGAATAGATAATAAATTATAGGACAAAGACAAAACCTCATAGTGTTCAGTTGTTGACCTGAAGAGGTCACAGGTCAGGAGCAGGTGTATAAAGGTGAGTAAATCCAAGGTGGATTACTTTTTGAAAAACTAGTGAGTGTGTACAGACCTGTGTAAAGAGGAGCCCACTCTCAGAATAAGGACATGAGGACTTAGGACTCAGAGGTCGCATTAACCGAATATTTTCCGTCATTGACGTTTTTTATTTTATTTTAGCAGGTATGGAAAAATCTGAATGCCATCCGTCATTTTGACAATTTATTCTGGGGGTGATCTCTTGTAATTCCTACTCCTGACCAGTTGATGGCGAATGTACATATATCCATGGGCGTAGGTTAGGTCTCAGCTTTGGTGGGGACACCCCTGCACCCCCCAATTTCTTTTGTTCCAGACTGTTGGCAATAAACAATACCACAATACTGAAGTGAATCTACTTCTTCTCATTATATTGTATCCTTACCCCGATATACCATCATGTATACTGTCCCTACAGAGCTAGTATAACTGTATAATCTAGACTTTATTTATATTTAATAATTTGCTATTAATCAATAGTAGTATATTTCATCACAGAATCACTTTAGACCTTCACTTTAAGACCTCACCTGAAGCCATGAAGGTCCAGCTACTTCAACATGCTCTATGACATCTTTAGAAGATGTCTGAGTTTCCTATATATGTACAGTAATTAAATAATGAACTAATGAATCAAATACACACCTATCAGTATGCATTCAATGCATCATGTTTATATTTCAGAGCAATTTAAATATGAAGGGGACATGGTTTTTAAAACTTTTAAAATGCATGATTTCCTTTAATCACGCTTTAATAATTCATAGTTCATAAAGACCGCACCTGAAGGTCCAGCTACTTCTTCCTCAACATGCTCTATGACATCTTCAAGATGTCTGAGTTTCCTATATGTAATTAAATGAACTAATAAATAAAATACACACGTATCATAGTATGCATTCAACACATCATGTTTATATTTCAGAGCCATTTTTAAATATGAAGGGGACATGGTTTTGTGGATTAATGTGTTGAAATTTATGTTAATCTATGTGTTAAGTTTGTCTGTATGAGACTAGCACAGTAAGCTAGATCAACATTAGAATAAAATACAGATCATATTCTAACATTTTATTATTGTTGAACTATATAACATTGATTAGTGACTGGTCAGTCACTACTGCTAGTTTATTTGTGTGACTAGCTAGTTATTCAGCATGCGCGCGCACACTCACACACCAGCCGCTCGCTGCTAGTGCAAGCACAAAAGTAGTCCCGGCCCGCGCCTGTAGCCTGTCAGATATTCTGCCGCCATTCAAATTACGGCGTTTCTTGTACTGTCGTCGTCCTGGCCGTTAGAATCGATCCAAATAGCAGTGCAACGATCCAAATAGCAGTTCAAAGGAGCTTTCTAAATATTGGTGGGGACAAATTTGCCATCTCAAAATATTGATAGGGACTAGTACCTAGCGTCCCCCCCTAAACCTACGCCCATGCATATATCAATCAGCAATTATCTTGAGTCGTGTCGTCTTTGTCACAATGCATTCAGTTCATAGATAGTATAAATATGGATGATATCCGCCCATTGGTCAATTGGCAATAAAATAAAATGGCCGTTAAATCCGGGCTTTTCGGCTTTTACTCCATAGTAAAACAATAGTTTTTAGATAGCATAAACCAACGTAATAATCAAAAATTTACCCCCCCCAGAGTTGTCACGCAGTAAAAACTTTATTTGCTCTAGAGACCGGAGCCATCTTTTGTACCAGGCTGTAAACATGAGTTTTACTCTTGTAAAGTCACCATTGGGTTTCTCCTTATATTTCCGCTTTTGGGGCCTGCCCTCTGGTGGACAGAGGTATATTGCTGTATTTCGCTGTAAAATCACCGTATGGCGGCGCCCTTACACGACAACCATTTAAGAGGTTCCATGGGAGAGGCTTGATTCAGTTGCAAAAAGGTCACGGCAGCTGAGCGTGAGTAGTTTTTTCAAACCGCCAAAAAGTTCTGATATTGTAAATAAAGGTAAATAAAGAGGACATGATGCAGTGGAGGGTGAAGAAGGACAAACGGAGAACACTGAGCCGTCACTGACAGATGTTAAGGGACAAGCAGCAAAAAGGAGGTGAAGAAAAGGGAGTATCGTGTTCAGTGGGAACAGGAGTTTACGTGGCTGTTATAATAATTCTATATCCTTATTGTTATGGCCCTCGTGCCATTTGTTTGTTTTTCCTTTTGTTTGTCTCCGCCTTTAGGTGTCCGGCAGGTGTATGTAATCAGCGGCCTATAAAAGGAAGAACGCCACTACACAACAGGAGCCATGGGTTCAGGACCACACCGGCGGCGCGGCGTTTAATTACGTTTATTATGGAGTTGTTTTTCTTTGTGTTTGTTAATAAATCTTAATCGGCCGTAAGGCACAAGCTCGCCAGCCTTTTCCTTGTGTTTCCGGTATTATTGTGCTGTGAGTTTCCCTAGACTAGCCGACGGCACGTAACAAATGGGGGCTCATCCGGGATCTCAGGGTGCACTGGAGCGTTGGCACCAAACCCTTAAGGCCATGCTCAGTAAATATTGTTATGGTACTGGGAAAGATTGGGATGAGGGAGTCCCATTTGTGATGTTCGCAACAAGGGATGCTACTCAGGAGTCCCTAGGTTTCAGTCCAGCTGAACTAGTGTTTGGACACAATACACGTGGTCTGTTGAAGGTGTTCAAAGAACAGTTTTTGTCTAACTCTCCTCTAAAAGGTAGCGTGTCGGACTTTGTTAAACAGCTTAGGGAGTGGTTACATTATGCTACTTCCTTAGCCAAAGAAGCTCTTTCTTCTTCACAGTCCAGTATGAAAACACGTTTTGATAAGAAAGCTGTCGAACGTCAATTCAAACCTGGTGATAAGGTTTTAGTGTTGCTTCCCAGTATTGGTTCTGCTCTTTCAGCTCGTTTCTCTGGTCCTTATGTAGTTGAGAAGAAAGTGTCTGACACAAACTACATTATTTTTACTCCTGACCGGAGGAGGAAAATGAGACTGTGCCATATTAATATGTTGAAACCATTCTATGTAAGGGAAGGGGAAAGAACAGTAGTTTCAGAGCAGCCTGTTTCTATGATGTGTTCTGAGGTGATGAAAACAGAGGATGACTTGGTAGAGCCTTGTGATAGCCAACAATGTGGACGGTTGTCTAACTCTGAGTTTTTGTCTCATATAGACTCTAACCTCTCATACCTTTTGTAGGAACATAGAGGAGACATCATAGACCTGTTCCATACTTACCCCTCTCTGTTTGGAGATACACCATTGCGTACCCATGTCTTAGAGCATGACATTGACGTAGGTACAGCCGCTCCAATCAAACAGCATGCTTATCGCTGTCCTTTAGCAAAAAGAGAGGTAATGACGCAGGAGGTTAAGTACTTGGTAGAGAACGGGTTAGCTAAGGCTAGCTATAGCCCCTGGAGTTCTCCCTGTTTACTAACTCCAAAAGCTGATGGTATGCCATGTTTTTGTACTGATTTTCGAAAGGTTAATGCCGTGACTGTACCTGACTCGTTCCCTCTGCCTCGCATGGAGGATTGTATTGATAGTATTGGTCCAGCAGTGTACATCACAAAATTGGATCTTTTGAAATGTTATTGGCAGGTCCCGTTAACACCTAGAGCGTCCGATATATCTGCTTTTGTTACCCCTGACCACTTCATGCAGTATACTGCAATGCCTTTTGGCATGAGAAATGCCCCTGCTACATTCCAACGCCTTATGCACTTAGTCCTTTGTGATGTTCCCCACTGTAATGTATATCTGGATGATATAGTTGTGCATTCTGATAATTGGAGTGAACATGTCTCTACCTTAACCAAAGTATTTAAACAGTTGTCACAGGCAAACCTGACGTTAAATCTGGCAAAATGTGAGTTTGGAAAGGCTTCAGTTAATTACTTGGGTAAAATAGTTGGACATGGCCAAGTGCGTCCTGTGGATGCTAAAGTTGAGGCCGTGATCTCCTACTCCACTCCTACCACGAGGAGAGAACTGAGACTTTTTTTGGGTCTCGCCGGTTACTATCGGTGTTTTTGTAAAAACTTTTCGGTCTTAGTTGCTCCTTTGACCGCTCTTTGTAGCCCCCTTGTTCCATATACCTGGACCGAGGAGTGTGAACATGCCTTTAAAGCAGCCAAATCCCTCCTTTGTAGTGCTCCTGTCCTTTCAGCTCCAAATTACACAAAACCTTTTTGTCTGGAAGTTGATGCCAGTGCTTCTGGAGCTGGGGCGGTGCTGCTGCAGGAGGATGCGGGGGTGTCCCATCCTATTTCCTTCTTCTCAGCTAAGTTCAAGAAGCATCAACTGAACTACTCCACCATTGAGAAGGAAACTATTGGCTATGTTCCTTGCCCTCCAGAACTTCAATATATACGTGAGTTCCACGACCATACCTGTTCACTGACCACAATCCTCTGGTGTTCTTGGCTCAAATGTACAACCACAATCAGCGGCTGATGCGCTGGGCATTGATGGTACAAGAGTACAACCTCCACATCAAACACAAGAAGGGGAAGGAAAACATTGTGGCAGATGCTCTGTCCAGAGACCGATGAAAGTGGTATAACTGTATGCTGTGATTGTCTGGTGGTGGGGGTATGACAGAGGGTAAGGTGAATTTTATGGGGGGAAGTGTTATGGCCCTTGTGCCATTTGTTTGTTTTTCCTTTTGTTTGTCTCCGCCTTTAGGTGTCTGGCAGGTGCATGTAATCGGCGGCCTTTAAAAGGATAAACGCCACTACACGACGGGAGCCATGGGTTCAGGGCCACACCGGCGGCGTGGCGTTTAATTACGTTTATTATGGAGTTGTTTTTCTTTGTGTTTGTTAATAAATCTTAATCAGCTGTAACAAGCTCGCCAGCGATTTCCTTGTGTTTCCGGTGTTATTGTGCTGTGAGTTTCCCTAGCCGACCGCACGTAACACTTATATTATCCAGAGAGACACGGAGACAGATTATATTATAAAAAGTGAAAGGCCAGGTTTAATTATTGCAAGAAGAAGCAAAGACACGCATATAATCAAAGGTACAGAGTGCGTTTTGCTTAAAGAAGTAAACAAAACATGTGGTTTTATATCACTGCAGTGGGGAGCATACACCCTCCCTAAGGCCCCAGCTCCAGGTGCAGAAGTCCCCCGGCAAGCCATGTCTCTAGTTATGTCTACTCCATGCTTGGACTAACATGGAGGACATGACATGATTTGACATGACCTGTAAAGAACTATGAGCACCCAGTAACTATAAACAATATAAACAATTATAATAATAATTAAAGCCGCAAGCGGCGATAAAGGCCCTCGCCTCCCTTGAGACCGCGGGGACACATATATTCGGAGGATTGCATGTCGTGCTTTAAAGCAAATTTGGAGCTGTTTAGATGAAAACCCTTTAGCACAAAGTGTACGATTTAGGTGGTCATGTATTCCACCCAGCATTTTCTGTTGAGAAGGATCCTGGCAATTGGGAAATGGCATTTATTTCCCAATAGTTGCCTCTTCACAGACTCATTACGACCACAGCCACAAATCTATCAAAAAACAAATTGATAACTTTTTTTTGCACACGTGTCTAGATCAGCCTTTCTCAGACTTTTTTCAGTCAGGGCACCTTTCAAAAATGCATAAAATTTCAAGGCACCCCAGTTTAAAATATAATTTAAAAACACTGCATAACCCAAATTTAAATGCAAATGTCCTGTTTATTTAGACAGGTGTTAAAATTGTGAATGCACTTATACTAACATGAACTAAATATTTTTTTTATTATCTTACATTAAGGAAGATTAATAAATACCATAACAATGTATTGCTCATTGTTAGTTAAATAAATATTTTGAAATTGTATTTTTGTTATTTGATTGTTTTTATCTGAAAAGCAACACAAAATAGTAAAAAGCAAATTTTTACTATTTAATTATTGTAATGGTGAAAAAATTGGCAAAATAAATGGAAAAAATGTGAAACACCCCGTTCGGTATTCGGTATTCGGCCTTCGGCCAAGAATTCCATTATTATTAGGCTTCGGCTTCGGCCAAGAATTTCATTTCGTGCATCCCTACATAATATGAACTGTAAATAACAATAACAATAATAATAGCAACTTTATAGCACCTTTAAAATCACAGGTTTGCAAAGTAATTCACAAAATAATTAATCAGAGACACAAATGCCATAAAACTGTAAGAGGTGGACGCACATTACAAGAATCCAACAACAAATGCTGACCAGGAGAACTAAACTGAAGTGCAGGATGCAGTTAAAATAAAATAAAAAGGGGCAGACATAACAAAAATAAATAAAATCAGATACGATGATACGAAAAAATACACGTTCCATGCACCAGAGATAAGCAGGAATGTTTTTCCATATAGTGCTTGTTTTCATCCGTGCTATATGCATGCACACACACAAAAAATAATCCGCAACGAGAGATGGAGAAAGATCTAGATGCGCGCATGCAGCGCACATGCACTCACACAAGCCGGGGGTGGGGGTGACCACAATCAATGAGAGAAGTGAGCCTGGTGCGACGCACACAGCCGCCCTATCCTGGCAGGTATGGATGAGAGGCAGACACGGAGCTCCTGGTCCACAGTCCTCAGTCGTTCCTACTTGTTCTTGATGTCGCCAGGCTTGAAAAGCTCAGTTCTGATATTCCGATTGTCAAATATATACAAGTGTAAGTGTTTTGTCGTTTAAACACCTTTATAACGATCGCGTTAGTTGAGCTGTATGCAGGATGGGTGCCGCCATCGCCGCCGCAGGCGCAGTTCAGAAAAGTTGTGATATATGACAGCTCTGAGCGCGCCTGTCTCTGGCTCAGTGCAAGCCAACGCGAAAGCATTTTTTTTTAAATTTTTTTTTAGCCCACGTAATTTTTTGGCGGCACCCCTGACACAGTCAGAGGGCACCCCAGTGTGCCGCGGCACCCACTTTGAGAAAGGCTGGTCTAGATGATACTCACCAAATTTGGAGCTGTTTAGATGAAAAGCCTTTAGACACAAGGGGTGCAATTTAGGTGGTCACGCATACACCCAACATAGTAGATTTCCTGTTGAGTTTACGATATGGCTGTAATACATTTTTCTGTTCGCCCTGAGGTGTCCTATGGATGTACCAAGTTTCATTTTTCTACGTTGGAAAAAAGTTACTTTCACTTTCCATAGGCCCAATGTATTTTGACTTTTGTAGAGGTCGCCACTGAGTCATTTTTCATATTTTTTTGACTTCAAATACATAAATTTTTCGCCGAGTCTGGGACCAATAAAAATGACTTTTAGTTGTTCGTTTACTGGGTTAAATTGAGGATCATTTTGCAGAAAAATTATAATAAAAAATATATACCGAATTATAATAAAAAAATATAACTCGAGCAAAAAGTCTAGAAAAACACTTGTCTCTTTTACATACATGTGTTTAGCTCATTTTGCCCAAGTTTGGTGTCTGTGGAATGAAGCAGCTTTTTCTGTGTACTTTTAAAAAGAGGTGTATTTTAAGTCGGTTCACATTTTCAATTCAAAATGGCCGCCTTCCTGTGTGTGATAGGGTGTGGTCCCCATTGGCTTTTGTTCATAAGCCCATGGTGGATGTGTGTACCAAGTTTTATTTGCCTACAACAAACTAAAAATTTCCCTTCCCATTGACTTTTTCACATTTTTGGGACGTTGCTATGGCAACACATTTATAGATAGGGGTGGTTGTCATTGGCTTTTATGCTCGTCATGACATAAGAGATGTGTGTACAAAATTTTATGTCTCTATGACAAACTAAATTCTTGGGTCCATTATAAGTTTGTAGGGGGCGCTGGAGAGCCATTTCTAAAGATAACCCTTTTATTTACATATTTTTTTGTTCAGGTCATGAATGTGCACAAACGCCTTTTTGGGTCCAACTCGATCCGAGAAGGCGTTTGAGAGTTAAGAGACGTTTTATTTTCACAAAAATGGCCACCTCGTTACAGGCTTGCCACACCCATACCCGACAAGATAAAAAGAAAAAAAAAAAAAAAAAAAAAAAAAATCCGAGCAAAAACAATAGGCCCTCCCGGTCATCACCGGCTCGGGCCTAAAAATTATTATAATAGTGGCTGAGGTTGAAAAGAGGAAAAATGTTCTGCAACATCTGTAGAAAAATTAACACAAGTAACGGACTTGTCGGGGGGTGCACAACAACAACAATTACATTAAGTTCAGTTAATTTTTGTCTGAATCATATTAATATACTGCATGCTCTAGAGCAGAGGTCACTAATAGGCGGACCGCGGTCCGGATCCGGACCCAGCCGCCGTTCTATCCGGACCCGGACCAATAACCTATAAATTATTTAGAATTATTGACTTTTGTCGGAGTGTTTCTATTTTAACCCGCGCAGCTTTTCTAGCATCTATGGTACTGGTTTAGCGCGGCCCAGGAAACTTACAGCATGCGTTGTAAATCATGTCATGTGATACTACTCGAGTCAGACAGCGAGAGACACACACACACAGGGAGAGACGAGACGAGACGAATGAGAGATAACGTTTCACATGGCGTGCTCTAAAAAAAGAAAAGTGGTGTAAAACATATTTTTGAACCGGCACTTCTAGGACAGCTACGTCTACACGTGCGGGTCCTCAGTCAGGTTACTATGGTTACGGACAGAGCAGCGGGAAATTTCAACACGTTTAGCGTAGCCTAATAATGCGTTAGAAACGACTAAAATCTAAAAGCTGAGCCTTGGCAAAACATAACGAAGATTCACTGACGTTATGGACGAAGAGGGAACGTTTATTTTAGTTTATTCAGCTCCTTGTCAGTGTCAAAGCCGAACAACAGCCCTTTATCCTCTAGTCCCGGCTGCTTTGATAATCAGAGAATGAATCCAGAACTGAACCAGGACTGGACAGTTTTCATGTCAGGATTAAAAAGACTCAGCTCAGAGGAAAGTGAGGACGTCTAATAATGTGGTGAGTTGTACATTTGTCTGTCAAATAAAGACAAAATACAGGAAATAAATATTTCTATTCTAAATTTTGTTTTAAAATGAACCTGCAAAATAAACAGTAACAGTTAATTATTGGCAACAGCTAATGCTAAAGAAATGCTCAGTACTTTTTCCCTTGTTCCTGTTGTTTTCAGAGGAATGACAATAGAAAGAGATGAATTATGACAGGCATCTTTGTCATATTTGTTTAACAAATATGTTTTTGCTTAAATTGATGATTTTTTGTATGTATTTAAAATGTTCTCACACATGTTTTAAAAGGAGTATTAGGCATTATATGTAGAATTCCAGGCTGTTGTCAATAAACTACCAGGTCCTGAGCTTTAGCTTTAGCCTCTTTTGATTTTGTAGTTTTTTACTTTTGTCTGTGAGCTGTGTTTGGTGAAAGCTAAACACTCAAACATCCTCCTCATGGAAACAAAGGATAAAATACAGAAAACAGTGGATTATCTACATTAATCTCCATTTGTTTAAAAGGCTGTAGGTGTGGAATAAATGAGACTTTACTTTAAAGAATTATATTCAAACACATATCCTTTAATTTAAATTTTCCGGACCCCTCACGGTGAAGAAAGTTACTAAGCGGACCTCGGCTGATTTTAATTCAGGACCCCTGCTATAGAGTTTATAAATAGGCAAGGCAAGGCAAGGCAATTTTATTTATATAGCACAATTCTTTGTGTAACTCAAAGTGCTTTACAGGAATAAAAGACAATTTACAAGATTTATATTAAGAAACTTAAGAAAAAATTAAAAACATTTTAAAAAGAAGAGTGCAGATAAAAGAAAAAACAAACACTTTAGGTTGTAGTGTAGGCGGAGCTAAAAAGGAAGGTTTTTAACCTCCCCTTGAACATTGTTAAAGTTGAGGCTTGTTTTACTTCATCTGGGAGGCTGTTCCAGGTTTTTGCTGCATGAAACTTAAACGCTGCTTCACCTTGTTTAGTTCTAACTCTGGGCACGAGCAGAAGGCCTGTCCCAGATGTTCTCAGAGTCCGAGGAGGTTCATAAGTAACTAGCATGTCAGAGATATATTCTGGTGCTAAACCATTTAGAGACTTGTAAACCAGAAGTGCTGTTTTAAAGTCTATTCTCTGAGCAACAGGAAGCCAGTGCAGAGATTTTAAAAAGGGCGTAATGTGGTTGTACTTCCTGGTTTTGGTTAGAACCCGAGCAGCCGCGTTCTGAATAAGCTGCAGCTGTCTTAACCCTCGTTTTGAGAGACCAGTGAGCAGGCCTTTACAGTAATCTAACCTGCTGGAGATAAAAGCATGGATAAGTTTCTCTAAGTCTGGTTGAGACATCATCCCTTTGACTCTGGAAATGTTTTTATGGTGATAAAATGCAGATGATGTAATTGACTTAATGTGACTGTGGAAATTCAAGTCTGAGTCCATGATGACCCCTAGATTTCTAACCTGATTTTTAGATTTTAGAGAAAGAGACTCGAGGTGACTGCTGACACTTTCTCTTTGTTTCTGTGGCCCAAAGATGATTAGTTCAGTCTTGTTTCTGTTCAGTTGGAGAAAAATATTTTGCATCCACGTGTCAATCTGTTCGATGCAGTGACACAGTGAATGTATTGGTCCATTTTCACCTGCTGTGAGTGAATTGTAAATCTGAGTGTCATCTGCATAATTATGGTATGATACGTCACAGCTGCGTATTAACTGGCCTAAACGAAGCATGTAGAGATTGAATAATAGAGGTCCCAAGATAGGCCCCTGTGGAACCCCACATGTCAGGGCCATTTGGTCTGATACACAGTTACCAACCGAAACAAAGTACTTCCTGTCTTCAAGATAGGACTGCAACCATTTAAGGGCAGTTCCAGTGATACCTATGCATTCCTCTAATCTTTGTGTCAGGATTTCATGGTCCACTGTATCAAACGCAGCACTCAAGTCCAACAGAACTTGTTCTGTTCTATTCCGCTATCATTGAGTCCATCATTACATCATCAATAACAGTATGGTATGGTAGCACAGACAGCCAAACAAGGAAAAAACTACAGCAGATTGTCAATAAAGCATCCAAGATTATAGGAAAACCACTGCCTTCAGTCGATTCCCTCTATAAATGTTGGACTTTAAAGCGGGCTAAGAAAATCATCTCTGACCCCCTACATCCAGCGAACCACCTTTTTCAGCTTCTTCCCTCACATAGGCGCTACAGGTCACTCTCTGCCAAGACCAAACGACTCACGGACAGCTTTTTCCCCACAGCTATCAGGACTCTGAACTACTCTCTTATAGTCTAGTCTTTTCTCTTATATACTATGCATGGTCATGTAACCACTGTATCTTGTATTGCTACATGTCTGTGACGTATATTGTCTATTTGTTGTTTGTAAGTGTATGATGATGCAGAGCTTGAACATACTGTACCGAAAACAAATTCCACCGGCATTGTCGTGTGGCTAAATAAACAATCTCTCTAATCTATAACTAAGACAGAGACTTTGCCTGCGTCAGTGTTCATACGGATGTCATTTGTTTTGTTTGTTTGTTTATTTGAACATTTAAATAAAAAAATAAAAAAATACAAATACAAATAAAAATTTATATTCATACAATCATGCATAATATTTATACAATTTATTATTTTTTATTTGTGGACTTTTCATCTGCTTTTAACACCATGCAACCCAAGATACTTGCAGAAATTTTAGCCAGTGAATTCTCTCTTAACACAGGTATTATTTATTGGATCATGGATTTCCTTACCAGTAGAGTCCAGCGTGTTAGAGTGGGTTCGTTTCTGTCTGATGTGAAGATAACATATATAGGCTCTCCACAAGGATGCGTTTTATCTCCTTTATTATTTATTTTATATACAAATTCATGCACTAGCACTTTTCAAAACAGGCATCTTATTAAATATGGATGACACAGCTCTTGTGAGTCTGCTACAGGATGGGGAGGTAGATCATGGGCCAGTTTTAGATTCTTTAGAATGGTGCAATAAGTCACACTTAATTCTAAATACCACAAAGACCAAAGAAATGTCCATAGATTTTAGAAAGTCACAGCAAACAACCGATACTTTCATCAATGGGGAGATCATTCAGGTCGTTACAAACTATAAATATCTTGGCATTGTACTGACAACAAACTGAAATGGGACTCTTGGACTGATCTTTTGCACACTAAGTCACAGCAAAGAATGTATTTCCTAAAGAAACTGTTTGTTTTTAATGTCAATAACAAAATGCTTCAGATGTTTTATACTGCTTTTATTGAAAGTGTTTTAACATGCTGTATCATTTGTTGGTTCGGAAATGCCACACAAGCACAGAAAAACATAATTAGAAAAACAGTCACTACTGCTAGCAAGCTACTTGGGATAACATTACCAAGCATCGAACACATTTACAAGGACAGAATGTTAAAAAGCCAATAACATTGTATGCGATCACACACACCCATTAGCATCTCATTTTAATTTATTACCATCTAGGCGTCGTTTCTGCCAACCTCTTATGACCAAGAACAGATCAAAATTTTCTTTTGTACCACAAGCCATTAAGGCGTTAAATCATTTGAAATAAGCTATCTGTCCAGCTGGCAGGGTTAGACCCAATGGTATTTTTATTTGTATGTATGTATTTTAGTGTTTTGTAATGCATCGTATTGTTTTTGTTATATGTTGTCATGTAGTGCCTCGAGACTGCGCCGCAAACCCAATTGCCCCACGGGGACAATAAAGTTCTTCTCTCTCTCTCTCTCTCTCTCTCTCAATTAAAATAACAGCCAAATTAAGTCATGTACTTCTCAGCACAATCTTTCCATATTATTGTAGATAATTCAAATTAGAAATTCTCATGTTCAAAAGGAGTAGGAAGAAGTTCATAACAAACTTTTCAAGTCCTACCCCATTTCTCTATTCTTATCCTTTAATTAAATACAAACAATTTGATGCTTCACTTATATATACATCCTATATCTACCTACCTTCTGTTCACATAAACCTATACATAGATACAGATGCATACACACACTCCCATTTTTTTTTCTTTCTTTTCCATTTATCTATAACAAATCAAATAATAACACCTCCATACTATACTTAACATGTAGACCAATGAACCTGTATACAATACTATCACCTCAAGTCCTTTTCGTATTCATTTAGTATGTTCAGTTTAAATAATCTTTTAAAATTACTTATTGTTGTACATGATTTTATCTCTTCACTGCAGCTGTTCCATACAATACACTGTAAAAAAAAAAAACGTAAAAAAACGGTCAAATGACTGGCAGCTACGGCTGCCAAACAAAAACCGTAAAATTAAAGTAAAATATCTTAAATCCAATTAAGTGCAAATACTTTAATTTTACGGTTTCTGCCAAACAAAAACCGTATCTAGGATTTTTCTAGGTAAAAACCGTATCTAGGATTTTTCCTAGATTGTAATGACCAAACACCTTCAATAAAGTGATGCACTAATAGTTTTATGGGAAAACACTGTTATTTTACAGGTATTTCCTAAATTATTACAGTCAAACACCTTCAATAAAGTGATGCGCTAATAGTTTTCTGGGAAAACACTGTTATTTTACAGGTATTTCCTAAATTATTACAGTCAAACACCTTCAATAAAGTGATGCACTAATAGTTTTTTGGAAAAACGCTGTTATTTTACAGGTATTTCCTAAATTATTACAATCAAACACCTTCAATAAAGTGACAGCACTAAAGGTTCTAATGACAAACACTGTTATTTAACAGACCTTTGCTAAATTATAACGATCAAACACATTCAATAACTTGTCAAGACGTGTTCAAGGTTGTACATTAACAGTTTTATTTTTGGAAGACAAAATAAGTCTGTAAAAAAAACTGTATAAAACGGATTTAAATCATTTCCGTAAACATATAATCTAAATTAAATGGAATGATTCAGTTGATAAATTACAGTATATATCTTAAATTAAATACAACGTTTTAACTAGTAGTTATAGAACAGTTATCAAATTCTCAAACTTTAGGATTAAAGTGAAATTTTCTAAACATACTCTACACAAAACTGATACATACAAGATTTCACACCACTATTGATTCTAAACATTAAAGGGTTAGTTCACCCAAAAATAAAAATTATGTCATTAATGACTCACCCTCATGTCATTCCAAGCCCGTAAGACCTCCGTTCATCTTTGGAACACAGTTTAAGATATTTTAGATTTAGTCCGAGAGTTTTCTGTCCCTCCATTGAAAATGTATATGCGGTATACTGTCCATGTCCAGAAAGGTAATAAGACATCATCAAAGTAGTCCATGTGACATCAGTGGGTTAGTTAGAATTTTTTGAAGCATCGAAAATAAAGTTTTGTCCAAAAAAACGTTATTCAGCATTGTATTCTCTTCGGGTCTGTTGTCAATCCGCGTTCAAGACTCAGCAGCGTCACAGCAATCCTGCAAACGGCCAGTAATCAACTGGATCCTTGGTGCATCTGGGAGGAAAAAAGGACACACTATGATTCTCTTAAAAGGATGATTTAAATTATTTTTGTTTCCTTTTAAACAAGCTTAATAAATTGTATTTAAATTGTCTGTTTGTCTTCTGTTTTGTCTGGTATTTAAAACTTGTGTCTGATGTGACAAAAATGTGCATCACCAAAAGAAGGAACATGTAGATTCACAACAACAATGGATTATTTCTCTCAATTTTCTCAATAAAGGATTGATGATGATTATGCGTTAAAAAAGAAGGTCTAATCTCCTTGAGTGCGATTATTAAAGTACTGGAGATAGTTCACCCAAAATGTATATTCTGTCATAATTTACTCACCATCATGTCTTTTCAAACCTGAAATTTCTATTTTGTCAAGCATTAAAAGTAGATATTTTTGAAGAATGTTGGCAATCAAAATGCATAAATGTTTGGAATAACATGAGGGTGAGTAAATTATTTGGGAGAATGTGCCAAACTCCTGGAGGGCCAGTGTAACCTTGCATCACATTGTAATAGTTAGACTTTGTTCCGTGTATTTATTAGCACAGTCTACAGCAGCGGAGGAGTGATATTAAGTTACCTAGGCAACCTACCGTCCCGACTGTAGTGCGCTTCTGTTCTGTTTACTTTCCGGCGCAGTACTAACTGGAGCAAAGTATAATTCCGCGGCTGCTGAGAAACTAGTTCCAGTAAATGTAATGCAAACATTGAGATGCAAGTGTAGTTTGAGTTCTAACATTATTCTCTCAACAGACATTTACATCGGTAGTCTGGCGTTATAATCGATTTGCTTTTGGTGTACTGTGGAGTGGGTAAAACTGTTTTAATGGCAGGCTACAGGGATCTATTGACTCGCGCTAGCCTAGCACCGGCTAGGCTAGCGCGAGTCACACACATGCAACTATATGGGCCTATATCCCGCCATCAACAGTAGATTCAAAAACCTAGTTTGCAGATTCTTCTAGAGTCAAGGAGTAACGTTATGGTTCGAGTTCCTCTCTGTCTAAAAAGACAATGTTCTCATTTCACTCATTGTAAAGCTCCTATGCTAATCTAAATAACTGTTAGCTGACAATATTTACACATGCAAACAACACATAATATTAGCATACTACATTGAAATATGTAATCGCGTTTAGATTATCAACTTAACACACTATATTTTGATGTAACGCTAGCAGATTTTTTTATAAAATAAAAAGTTATTTAACGTTACCTTCGGCAGATTGCATTATGTCCTTTACGCCTTGTTAAAAAAAATCGTTGTCCATCTTCCGTGTTTGTTCTTCATTTACATCCTGCAACTCGCTCAAAATAAAAATGTAGCAGTCCGATGTAAACCAATCCATGTTTAAACAATATAAAAAGCCACAGAACAGAAGTAAGTTAATACTGAATATCCCGAGCAGCAGCACCGCCCTCACTCACTCACTCACAAACTCACTCCAACTGACTTATTCAAATTTGAACTGTAAAGGCGCGCATAGTTATTGGCCATTGTTATTGGCCATATTCCTGGATCACACTCAGAATAACCAATCATTAAGCCTGTAGTCTTAGACTAAAATGCATGTTTGAGCTGTTTTACCTGAAAGCAACTTGCACTGACATGTCTTAAAATATGTCAGTGCCATTGTTTTGTCTCAAGATGCACACATAATGTATTTTTTTTAATCTAAGGCACATTTTTAAAAGCTAATCGTATGCCCTAATTAAACTAAGGTCTAATCCTGTCTTAATCTAAACTGGATATAAACCTTTAATATAATGAGCTACACATTTTATTCTAATTTTACACAACTTTGTATGTAATTTAAGAAAACAGAAAAATACTGTTTAAATAATATGGTAATTGTACTGTATAAAAAAAAGATTTACTTTAAAATAACAAGGAAATATGTAAGATTATTAGTATGGATATATTATTGTAATTTTACACAACTTAATATGTAATTTAAGAAAACAGAAAAACACTGTATAAATAATACAGTAATTGTACTGTATAAAAAAATATTTACTTTAAAATAACAAGGAAATATGTTAGATTATTAGTATGGATATAAACCTTTAATATAATGAGCTACACATTTAATTAAACTTTATTATTGTAATTTTACACTACTTTATACGTAATTTAAGAAAACAGAAAAATACTGTATAAATAATACAGTAATTGTACTGTATAAAAAATAAACATTACTGTAATTTGACATTACTGATATAATCCTTAAATTAACAGACAATTCATTAATTTACAGATATTGTTTGTAATTTTACAGAGTTTTGAATGTAATTAAAAATAACAGAAAAATACTCTAAAAAATTTACAGTTATTTTTTTGTAAAATTAGGATTTTTTTTTACAGTGTACTTTAATGTTGGAGACAAAATCTGAGGCATGGCATGGTTTTTAAAAAATGTTTATGCTTTTAACAATCTGGTTTAATGAGGTGTGGAAGGTTTAATGGTTTTAAATGTCTCCAAGGAGAGTGTTCAGATCAGGCCTGACTGGCCTGTCTGCAGGCCTGACTTTTTAATCACATGAACACCACTCAAGTAACTAAACTGTCCTGTTTTTTCTTTCGCTGAATCACAGCCTGTGATACACTTGACATCTCTGATTGAACAGTGTGCTTTAAACTGTTATTTATTTTGTTAATAACGTCGAGTGTGTCAGAGGCTTTACATTTACATCAGAAGTTTTAAAAGCACAAGAATGATGTATTTGTACTAATCGTGGATGTACATGTCATTCTGCGAAGTAGGTTTGCATTTTCTATTTTCCCTTCGTTCATGTCCTATTATTAGTGACATGGTCCCTGTGGCTGATGCTCAGTTTCTACAGTATATACTGTATTCCTGTGTTTGCAGTCCAAACAGTGTGTTCTCTCTCAAGAACAGCTAACACCATGCTGCTCACAGTCCTCTGTTCCCTGCTGGTCAAATCAGGGACTGCAGCTAACATGCTTGATCTACTGTAATATTGTCTTATAGTCTATTAGGATCCTCTCAGTGTTGCAAATACACACAAAAGTCTTTTTTACAAACATCATTCCACACTCAGACTTCACTTATGTTTGTGTCCAACACATGTCTTCACTCTGTCTCTGAGTTTGAATCATTATTACAGCAGCTAATTGAACAGATTAAACTGTAAATATCTGTTCAACACGAGCTGTGGACTCACTGTCTGGACACAATGCTCAGACTCATCTTTTTGATAAAAGTCTGATATGATTGTTTATTATGTGGTCCCTGGACGTCCCACCTGCGGAGCAGACCTATTATACAACCTGTTTTCTCACTAGCCTGGATGTGACAAATGCATGAATGAGAATTTCAGCATCAGCTAAAGAGAGGCAGGAGCGAATTTTTGAGATATTCCTCAAGTGAAAAAAGCCCAGTTTAGTGACCTCACTAATGTGCTGCTGCAGTGATAGTGTGGAGTCAAAAATGACACCAAGGTTCCTCACAGTGTTGCCGTGCTCCAACACACAGTTGTTGATGGAGACAGTAAGATTGTTGAACTTGTGCCGATGACTGGCCGGACCAATTAACAAGAGCTCTGTTTTATCCGAGTTCAAATGGAGGAAGTTTTTAGACATCCATGTTTTAATTGAAACGAGGCAGGCCTCTAGACGCTTGATGTCAGTGTGTTTCTCAGAGATTTTGGAAATAGTATTATTGTAGATACAACAGATTTCTGATGGACAGTTAGATGATAAACAATCTGACAAAGGTACAAACTCTTATTGAAACAGAAAAACAACTGGTTTTACAAAAGGTCAGCATTTATTTTTTTGTAGGTGATGTAAAAATGTTTAGAAAACTTAAACTGAAGTTTAAGAGTTTATGTTCAGAATAATCAAATCATGTTAGTAATTCCAAACTTTAGTAAAGAAAGTATTCACAAGAAGTAATCAAATTGTGTCGAGTCCCAGTAGAAACATGTCCAAAAAAACATGTCAAAACAGAAGGACAGACAAGTACCAGCGTGAAGCAGCAACACAAGCCAGTGTTGTCACAGATTAGAGCCGAGAGGACACTTATAACCACAGAAAACAATCCATCAAATATCTCACAATACATATCTCAACCAATACAAGAGAAAGATTCAAGCTCAACTTCAGCCAATATTTAAAAAAACAAAAATGTCAACAGATGGAACAAGATCAGAAAAAGGTGAAAGGTCATGACTGTGGTAAATATTGTGAGAATGATAGAAGCTCTGATACTTGAGTGACGTTGGACAAGGCTCTGGACTAACTTCCACTGAAATCAGAGACACAAGTTTAAGGTCAGAATGAAACTCTGGTTCAGTGGAAGGTATTAATATTTGGAGTCTTCTTCTGATTGGACAGTTACTCTGACATGAAACGTGAATTGAAGATGATAATGTTATTGAGATGAAAGAAGTTTCAGGAAGATGCTGTGATAAATTGAAGTTATGTTTGGCAGCTCTGAAAGAGGTCACAGTCAAATCAAATAAACTCAGTCCAAAAAGCAGCTTTTCTGTAAAAACAGTTGATTTTCCTCCTTCAGCTAAACTCAGAGTCGACTGAACTCACTCTGAACCTGTTTCTGAAACAGGAAACTCTAAAATGTTGAGGATTTTCTTTATTGCCAGGGTCCTTCAGAGTTTAGTCTCAGCTGCATTAGTCATATGTATGTATTTAATATTCCTTCTTCCTTCTGCTGCAGGTCAAAGGTGACAGGAAATGAGCCGTACACAAGCACAGAACTCAGCAGCAGCCTCCTGTCACCTGTGGAGTCAGTGTGAAGCCCCGCCCACTGCAGCCCCTCCCACCTGGCCTGCAGCCAACACAGGTGTGTCTCTGAGTCACTCCAGGAAGAAACACACAAACAAGTCTTTTCCTTCAGTCGCACACTTTTCTCTGGGACACTTTGGACACTTTGGATCCACTCAGGTTTGACCAGTTTGATTCTTTTCAACAGCACTCTGCTCTGGCTTTAGTCCTGGCTTTAGTTCTGACTTTAGACCTGCTTTAGTCTGGCTTTAGTCCACATTTAGTTCAGGCCTGAGTTAGTCCTGGGTTTCTTCCTGGTTCTAGGCCTTGTTCAAACCTGCTTTAGTCCTGCTTTAATCAGGTTTGGACTGGATTTAATCAACCTGTAGTTTGTGTTTAATAAGGTTTGGGTTCAGTTCAGGTTTAGTTCTGACTTTAGACCTGCTTTACTCTTGATTTAGACCAATGGTAGTTTAGTTCTGATTTATTCTTGGTTTATTTCCTGGTTGTAGGCCTTTTTGATTATTGGTGTTGATAATTGATGTAAACATTGGTTTAATAAGTTTTAATGCTAGTTAATCACATTTTAATTTTTTGGTTTTGATGTTTTTATTTTTAGCTGTAGTGACTGGTCTGTGGCTGTAGGGGGCAGTGTTTATGGTTTATGACTGAACTCCATGTGTTTTACAGAAATGACACAAAAGTTCAAACAAAGATCTAAGTTGGAAGTAATAAAAAATAAAGAAATAGTATAAAAATGTTTTAATGATGTAGATTTTGTAAAGTGTATATTTCCACATCATGCGTCACATGATGGTGTTGTCTTTACAACAGCATCATGTGACACTTCTGATGAAGGCTACAGGAAGTAGTCAAAACTAGTTGAGCAGGTAAAGCCACATTTTGTCCTGTCGAATCAGAACAAAGTATTTCTTTAAAATATTCTGAACCTGAAGACAGAATGAACTTACACCAAAGATGTATTTTTAATGAAAGTAACAGTTGTTGAACAGTTTTGTAATATTTGTGAGAACTGAGGGAGCAGAAGAATGTCTGTAGAAAGAAAAACACCTGCCTCCACTTTTACACAAAGAACTGAGTTGTGTCATCACAGTTTAATCATCACATTATAATTTGGTCTAATGAGAAGAAAACAGTCTCTTACCGTTATTATTTTTCATTACACATGCCTTAGTGAATAAACATATATAAATGTAGCTTCTGTCTCTGAAATAATAAAACACAGGTTTCTTCTTCACAGGTTGTAAAAGCCATGATTTAAACATGTAATGTTTGCTTCTGTTCTGTTTCTTCTGACAGTAGAGTCTTTGGTTTTGTAACAGGGGTATCAGGGGCATTTGAAAAGTGAGGGGCACTAGCTTAGACTTTCCTCCACAAAAAAGAAGGCTTTTCTTTTAAACAAGTATTAAGTCCTTTAATCAGGCTAAACACCAAGTGCAAAGTAGATGCATTTTGAAGAGAAACTAGAGAAAGTCTCAATCTAAACCAGGGGTCCTCAATTTAAATCAGCTGAGGTCCGCTTAGTGTACTTTCCTCACCGTGAGGGGTCCAGAAAATTTAAATAAAAGGATATGTGTTTGAATATAATTCTTTAAAGTAAAGTCTCATTTATTCCACAGCTACAGCCTTTTAAACAAAATAAAGATGAATGTAGATAATCCACTGTTTTCTGTATTTTATCCTTTGTTTCAATAAGGAGGATGTTTGAGTGTTTAGCTTTCACCAAACACAGCTCACAGACAAAAGGAAAATACTACAAAATCAAAAGAGGCTAAAGCTAAAGCTCAAGACCTGGTTGTTTATTGACAACAGCCTGAAATCCTGCATATTATGCCTAGTACTCCTTTATACATCTAGGGCTGCACGATATGGACCAAATTTCATATCTCGATTTTTATGCCAGATATCTCGATATCGATACAATACTATATGACTACGTGTTCGTGAAAACCAAGCATTTCTCAGAAAAATAAAAAGATCATAATACAAAAAAATGTGGAAAGTTTTATTTTTAAGAAAAAGTCATCAACATTAGTTTGTAAAATAAACACTGATGTCTATGGAAGAAGTAATAATAATCCTTTCCATTATAATTCGACATGTTTTATTCAGATACACATTGTGTAAGTAACTTCAATGTTTACTCTATTCTATTCCCAGTTCACCAGCCACTTACTTTTAAGTATTTTGGGAGAAGTGGATATATTCACGTATTGTAAACAGAAAATAGAGGTTGTAAATCCAACAGATCCGATTCTCTGAACTGCGTCTGCGGCACAAACTAACACGGCGGCGCCCATCGCACATACAGCTCAACTAACGTGATCGTTATAAAGGTGTTTAAACAACAATATACTTCCACTTGCATGTATTTGACAATCGGAATATCAGATATTTCATGCCATAGCTAACACATTTGTGAATATTCAGAATAAAAAAGGAAAAATAACATAAAAGCAGATCATCGTTCATTCAGCGATGTTGCTGCTGCGGTGTGTCACGTGACAAGCAATGCCGTGTCACCATGGAAACGCCGCCCCCCCCTCTCACAATATAGTTCCCACGTCCCTGGTAGTGTGTGCGCGCTGGCTTTAGCGGTGCATTCAAGGGCACTCGTAAAACTGATGTTTGTTGTGACTGCCAGAGTTGTATGCAGGGCGAGCGCGGAGAGGGGAAATCTATATCGTCGATATTGTTGCTTTTTTCGATAGTAATATCTTGAAAGTTCATATCTAGATATAGATACGATAACGATATATCGTTCAGCCCTAGTGTGAGAACATTTTAAATACAAAATCATCAATTCAAGCCAAAACATTTTTGTTAAACAAATATGACAAAGATGCCTGTCATAATTGATCTCTTTCTATTGTCATTCCTCTGAAAACAACAGGAACAAGGGAAAAGCACTGAGCATTTCTTTAGCATTATCTGTTGCCAATAATTTACTGTTACTGTTTAATTTGCAGGTTCATCTTAAAACAAAATTTAGAATATAAATATTTATTTCCTGTGTTTTCCCCGTGTGGTGTAACATTTTAATTAAAATGCTTATGATTAGTTCTGTAACAGGATTTAGGATTCACACAGAAACTGACACAACTTAAGGAAGACTTAACCTGTGTCACTCATCTTCAAACCCTCTGTGGCTTCAACACCCTCCTTTCACACCTTTTCTGTTTTTAATCACCCAAATAAACACGTTAGGTTCAAATGAACGTGAATAGTATGAGATAATTACTCACGCTTGTAAATTAGGTCAAATATGTGACAAACGAGTCAAGTACCTAACTTACAACAGAATATAGAAGTTGACAGACAAATGTACAACTCACCACCGTAGACGTCCTCACTTCCCTATGAGCTGAGTCTTTTTAATCCTGACATGAAAACTGTCCAGTCCTGGTTCAGTTCTGGATTCATTCTCTGATTATCAAAGCAGTCGGGACTAGAGGATAAAGGGCTGTTGTTCAGCTTTGACACTGACACGGAGCTGAGGCGGAATAAACTAAAATAAACTTTCCTCTCCGGCCATAACGTCAGTGAATCTTCGTTATGTTTGACCAAGGCTCAGCTTTTAGATTTTAGTCGTTTCTAACGCATTATCAGGCTACGCAAAACATGTTGAAATTTCCCGCTGCTCTGTCCGTAACCATAGTAACCTGAGGACCCGCGCGTGTAGACGTAGCTGTCCTAGAAGTGCCCGTTTAAAAATATGTTTTACACAATGCGCTTGTAATTATGAATAATGTCTTGCCGTCCAGATCAAAGCCTCTCGAGGTCCGGATCCGAACCGCGGTCCGCCTATTAAGTACCCCCGATCTAAACTGTCACTGTTCAGTTTGAGAAAACTGAGAAAGAACCAGGTTTGAATTTCTTGTAAACAGTCACAGAGGGAGGAGAGAGGGAGTGGCCAAGGGTGAGAATATAGAAGATGAATAGAAGTGGACCAAGTACAGAGCCTTGAGGAACACCAGACACAAGACCAACACAAAGAGCACAAAGCCTCCTAAACCTGGAGGAGGCGCTTTTCTGTGGCGACCTGCAGCTGTGTGTGTGAGCATGTCAGTCTGTTTTAACGTATTTTAGCTGTCTTTTAGCCATCTGAAAGATGTTATTTTAATGTTGTTTTATTAATTAGTCCTGAGGACTTGAGGAATGGAAGTCACTTTTATGCCCTGTTTTACTGGTTATTTTAAACTTTGTTTAGAGTCAGCAGTCACAAACTCTCAGCTACACTCGTGATTTCCTACTTTGGCTCTCCTGGATCGAGACCGAGAGGCGACACACAAAACACTGGGAGGAGGCATATGTCTCTATATAAACCACAGATGGTGCAGCAACATTACTGTAAGAGACCAGCTGTGTCTCCCGGACATTGAACTCCTGCGTGTCTTCAAGGCCGCTTTTACCTCCCGAGAGAGTTCCCCAGATATTTGTGATTGTTGTTTATATCAACCCCAAGGCTTACGCTAAGTCTGCGGCTGACATTGTTTTTAAAACTGTAAATAAGCTTCAGTCAATCTCACCTGCTGCTCCCAATTTTATACTCTTCGATTTTAACCACTGTAATTTGAACAGTTTTTATCAGTATGTCTACTGTCCAACACGTCATAATAACTCTGGACCTGTGCTACGACTCCATTAAAGGGGCTTATATCTCGAAGGCAGGATCTGCACTAGGCTCCTGACCACAACACAGTCCACCTTAAGCCCACCTACACCTCGGTGCTGAGGAGGTAGAAGCCTGTGAGGAAACAGGTGAAGGTTGTGGACTGAGGACAGCTCTCTGGCGCTACAGGGCTGCTTGAGTGCACAGACTGGACAGTGTTTCAGAACTCTTGTTCTGACATGAACAAACTGACTGATGTCTGCAGTTACATCTCCTTCTGTAAAGACTCAGTTCTCCCAAACAGGGAAGTCAAGGTTTATCCTAATAACAAACTCGACATTAAAGATCTGCTTTTTAAAAGAACAAATGTATTTAATGAAGGTGATGTGTTTGCAGAGAGGGTTGTGAGAAAGGAGATCAGGGCTAAAATTAAAAAAGCTAAATTGAGTTATAAGGATAAGATTGAGGCTGAACTTAGAAGTAACAATTTAAAGAGAACCTGGAATGGTATGAAAACAATGATTGGGTCACATGATAAAGTCAACAGAGTTGCCCTTGATGGTTTTGATTCTGATAAACACTTGGCCATAAACAGATGAACTAAATATATTTTCTACATGGTTCAACACAGTGGATTTTAATGATAGATTGACAACATCAGGGCAATGACTCGGCATCTCCATCCATGTCTGTTGATGTAAACACTGTGGCTAAGCTATTCTGCCGCACCAAAGCCAAAAGCCCAGGGCCAGATAACATCTGTGGACAGACATTAAGAAAGTGTGCTTGCTAACTTTGTGGCATCTTCCAACATATTTTTAATCTGTCTTTATTACAACAGAAGGTCCCAAAAACCTGGAAGCTTTTGGACTTTTTATTAGACAGACCTCAGTGTGTTAGAGTGAAAGGTATTTTATCTGATGTGCTTTATGCCTCTACTGGTTCCCCCCCAAGGCTCCCCTCTTCTGTACATTCTGTTCACAAACCAGTGTTGCAGTGTGTACAAGGATAGACCGAAGACTCTGTTATCATCAGCCTGCTCAGAGGGGATGAACAGGACCATGGGCCAGTCCTTAATGACTTTGTTCAGTGGTGTGATCGTTTTTACATATGAATGTGTTAAAAACAAAGGAAATTAAAATAGACTTGCCCCACTGTCACTGTCATCAAGAACACGGACATTGACCTGGTCGACAGCTACAGATACCTTGGAGTAGAGTTGTGACATTCGTGAACGAACCGATTATTTTGAACGGCTCATAAACATGAACGATGGGAGCCGAGTCGCGGCTGGAGGGGAGCCGTTCTTTCTGTCGTTCTTTTTTCCTATGCGTGTCTCACACAAATGAGCTCCTCCGCGAGACAGAACAGTTATAGGGGGAGGGGCGCACCCAGCGCAGGCCGACCCTTTACAGCGTGATGATATTAGTTATTAGTTGTGCACGCATCCTTAACGTGAGTACTTCATTGCTGCCCACTTTGTTATTGTTCATTGACTTGAAGGGGCTGATGTCATTTGCAAAGTTTACAGTAGTAATAGTATGTAGACATTTCCATTTTATTTATTCTAATTTTATCTACTTTAAATATTTTTTGTTTTCTATCAAAATGTTCTTGTGTAATAATGTTCTTGTGTGGAAGTGTTTGTAGTAAAAGCTGTTTTGCACAGAAATTAATTGCAGCCGGCTTTGTTTTTGATGTTTATTTGTGAGTAGGTATTGTATGAATAACATAAGTCAACGTAGCTTTACACACACACACACTCACACACCACACACACACACACACACACACACACACACACACACACACACACACACACACACACACACACACACACACACACACACACACTTTGTACTAAATGTAAATCCAAAATAGTGATGTCACTGTCTAAGCAGAGGGATTTGTGCAACACTATGGAATATAGTCCACACATGACAAATGAGGTAATAATCAATATTTCAGAATAATTCAAACTCAGATATTGGTGTGTGATATCTGAGTTTTAATTATTTGACCACAAATCTCACCTCATCATTGCTCCCAGTGATTATTTCCAGGATAAACTGAGATGCCCCAAGCTGGCTTCTTAAAACTGACTAAATATTTAAAAAGAGCCAAAGAGCCGTTCTTTTGAACCCCATCACTACCTTGGAGTCATTTTGGACAATAAACTGTGTTTTGAGCCTTGGGTGGATGCTGTTTCTAAAAAAGTCCAACAACGATTGTACTTCCTGAGGAAGATGAACAGTAGGACTAAAAGATTAAATATGTAATTTTTACCGACAGCTGTGAGGCACTTAAATGGCACCTAGCACTTTGTATTTATTTGCACAATAACTGTTTGCACATTGTATTTGTTCATGTTTTTAATTCTATTTTTGCACTTTTTATTTCTGGGTTTTTAGTCATTTCCATTGTTGATCCTGCTCTTGAGTTATCGATGTGTATTTCTATGTTGAATGATTTTTAAGGAGCATGATGCTGCAAAATTAATTTCCCCAAGAGGGACAATAAATAAACTTTGAACTCTTCTCAAAAGTGAAATGATGAATAGTAGGTCTCTTCCAATAAAGCCCAGTGAAAAGTACAGTCAGCTTAAATCAAAAACCCAGCCCAGGACCAAATGGTTGCTTTTTGACTCAAATACAAAACATATTTCAGTCTTAAATAAATAAATGGAAGTTTCCGTGGTCCTCGGCCTGCTAGTCCGTGGCTCTGAGTGAACTAATCAGACACAAGTACACCAACACAAACACTTAGGCTCTGGAGCATTCACATTCAGCGCCCAGGGCCCCGACAGTGCCAGGACACACTTTTATTATGTCTTTTAAAAGATCAGATTATTTGTCTCTTGTCGTTCAGGAACAATAATGACAAGAAAGAAAGAAAAAGGAACTTTGAAACTGATTCTCTATTCTTTAGCATCTTTAGCATCAGCCTCAAGAAACAGTTCTCTTTCAAAAGACAGCTCCACAACATTAACTGTGTCTGACTGTTCATGTTCTGGAGTGGACTGTATTGGGCTAATTCTTAGGTGTATAACAGAGGACAAGATGGGGTGTCGGTCAGAACACAGGAGGAAAAGATGAGCGTCTTGTGAGAATCCAGCAGTGTTTTAATTACAGTTGTTTAGGTGGTTACAATATGGTGATTCGAAGTATTATTATTATTTCCAACAGTCTGAAATGACAAACAAGTATGTCTGTTAACTTAACATAAATATAAACGTGTACCAGTGAAATACACATAATAGAGACAAGTAAACTGGTCTAAGTGAGTTCCATCAATACAGTGCTAACTTTATGCATCAAATAAGGCACATGACAAAAGGTGTAGCACTGGCGCCATCTACTGGCCGCCGAAAATACAACATGGTGGCCGCACAATTAAGACCGCATGGACGGCGGACCTTCTCACGTTACTACTTGCAGACCTTCTGACGTGTAACAGATGCTATATACACAACATAAATGCATCAACATGCAATACAGTAAAAAAAGGTTTTTGACAAACACCTAAAGGCTGCATACAGACAGCGGGAACATATAATAGCCGACATGGCGACTCAGGTAGTCTTAAATGTAACTTAAAACAGCGAGAGAACAATAATACAACAAAAAAGAACACTCATGTTTCATCAACGACTCTATAATATAATACTCCGATGACTCCAAGGCTCACAGAAAAGTCTTGTAGAAACAAAAAACCCACGTGTTCTTTACTTCACTTCCTAATTAACTAATGATCACACATTCAGGGGACTGAGCCTTTATAACAGCCGCCCCCAAATGTGCAAAGTACATTTGCTCCAAATAAAGGCGAACTACTTGTGGCTATTCCTCCCCAGGAGGCAAAGCTGGCAGCATCACTAAACGTGCCACAGGTCTGGTATACACATGTCCATTAATCAGTACTACGATGAGTCTTGGTCACCCGTCCAATGGGCCAGGATGCCCTGGGTGACTGAGGGTCCATTAGCATGACCACTGCCTTGTCTAACAGCTCCGGTGAAGCTGATTGCCATTTCTGTCTAGTCTGAAGAGTGGGGAGATACTCTCTGATGAATCTTGCCCAGAACTGGTCAGCCAGTACCTGAGAGTGTCGCCAGCGCCAACGGCTCAAGATCTCAGTCTCTGGATAGACAACTGCAGGCAACGACCGCCTGGCCGCCCCATCAACAGACTGTTTGGCGTCACTGGATCAATGTCTGCTACATCTGTTGAGGTGTAGCCCAAAGGTTTTGAATTCAACATGGCCTCCACCTCCAGGAGAGCAGTGATAAGGACATCCTCATAAACTGGTTGTGCTCCTATGCACGTGTGCAGGGCAGTCTTAACGGAGCGGATTTCCGCTCCCAAACCCCGCCAAAATGCGGAGCTGCAGGTGGGTTATAGTGGAACTTAATCTTCTGGGGGCAAGCCTCTGCTGAGAGAGGGAGCCATGGCCGCAAAGGCCTCTCGAAGTTCACGCTCCTCTCCTTAAAATTGGTCCCCTGATCAGACCATAGCTCCGGAGTCCTCGACGAGCAATGAATCTCCGTAGGGCCATCAGATAGCTGTCCGCATCCATACTTCTCAGAATATCCAGGTGTACTGCCCTTGTTGTTAAACACTTGAAGATTATACCCCAGCGTTTCTCTTGACGTCTTTCTGTGCTTTGCAGCAGGGGCATTACGGAGTCCTTCGGGGCAGACAGCAGGGGCATGTCTGGGTGACGCAGCAGTGGGGTGGCATATCTTAGGGTGCCCTTCACTTCTGTGCGGACGGTTTTGGCCTCGAGCATCGACACAGCCTGATGGTCCTGTTTAGATCGTGTGACCTCTCTTTCAGGTCTGTAAGACACCGAGTCCATTTGCCAGAGCCGCTCAACGTGTTTGTACAACTCCTCTAGCTTAGGTGGGGCTGCAGTGAACAGGCATTGTACGGAATTATTGAGCCGCCCCATAAACTGGACAGGGCCTTGGAGCGTCCACCCTAGTCTGGTATGAGCTGCTGCTGGGCTGCCGGGCGGACCGAGCCTTATGGGCTCAACTGGCGTGACAAGGTGAACTTGATCTGAGCCGATAAGAAGAGATGGCTCTGCATTACGGAGGGCAGGGATGGGTAGGCCCCGTAAGTGCCGGAACTTCTTCAGTAGCCGCTCAACAGGGTAGGTATGCTGAGCGAGGCTGAGGCGGCTTGCGGTGAAGGCGCCCTCAATCTTGTAGCTAGTGTGAGGGTTGGACACTGGGGACACATGGAAAGTTACTGAATAACCTTGGAGTACCTGAATATCCTGCCTGACGGTTCGAAACGGAAAGGTCCTCAGGGGTGCCCCTTATGCCGAGAGCCTTGGCTGCAGCGGGTAGTAGCATGGACCTCTCAGATCCATCGTCCAGGATAGCGAAGGCGTTCAGGGACCGGCCCCGTAATGGAGTAGGATGGGAACAACCTTCAGCAGAGTTCTGTTACCTGTGCCTGGTCTGTCAAGGTAAAGGGTGTTAGCGGCAGAATTGGTGAGGCAGCTCTCCTGTTTAGCTACTTCTTGACTAGTACCCTCCGGTTTCACATTGATTTCATGGAGGGCCTGAAAGTGCTTCCCATTACACTGTCTGCATGGCTTCTTCAGTGTACACTGGGCGGCAAAGTGGGCTCGTGCACGCCAGCAGCGCTTATTAACTTGAATCCATTCCTTTAGTTCCTCCTGGAGAGCTTAGCCACGTCACTACATTGGCTGAGGTGATGTTCTTTGCTCTCACAGTAGGCTCATTCATCTCCCGAGTCGTTCGTGACTCGGGAGATGAACAGTTCCTTTCTGTTTCCGGTAACTGCATACTCTTTCTCTATGGGGAAGGGACTTGGTGAAGCGAGCGAACGAGCGACTCGGAGATGAACAGTTCCTTTCTGTTTCCGGTAACTGCATACTCTTTCTCTATGGGGAAGGGACTTGGTGAACGAACGAACGAACGAAACGAACGACTCGGGAGATGAATGACTCCTTTCTGTTTCCTGTATGAGATGTGGTGCAACTCGTTCCCGAGTCATATTAAAGACTTGTTCAAAAAGAACGAATCGTTCATGAACGACTCATCACTAGCACATATTATTAAAGCATTGTCATAAAAACCTGTCAAAGGTTTATTGGAGAGAAAGGAGCATGTGTTCATGTATTTCTTTGGTTTAACAGTGTCGACTGTATAAGAAAAATAAAAGGACTCAGATGAGTGTGTGTGGGACCAACAGCAGACTAGAACATTTGATTTAGGTTCACTTAAAGCGCTCTCAGGACGTCTTATAAAGGACTTGCATCCAAACCTTCAGGACTCTGTCAGGACAGTGCAGATTTAAAAAGTCATCTCACTTTATAGCACTTGGGTTTTGTAGAGCAGTCATTTAAGAGATAGATGTGGTCCTTTTTTAAAGACAACACTGCGTCGGGACAAACACAGAGACAAACTGTAGAGAGCAAAACAATAACAAACAAAGAAGACGTAGAAACTACGTAGCTCTCAAAGTGTCAGTATACTGCTTGTTCTAAACACATTCCTAACATTTACTCAGTGAACCCTTAAAAAGCCCAACGAGCAACGACCTGCAAACATTTCTACTTTGACAGCTGTGTTTTTACTGTTAACCATCACCAAGCTCACACCAAAGTCTAAAACTAGTTGTTCAAGTGTCACAAGTTCACTTTGGACCTCTCCACAAGACAACCTGACCTCAGTGCTCTGCTCTGTCCAACCACTGAGCAGCCAGATTAATAAAGCTTTACCTTTGAGACAAAAACTACAGAGTTCCACTTCAAATCAGATGAATTATCAACAGAAACTTGAGCCATAAGTGACAGCAGTTTGACGTAATCCATCCACCGAGGTAATATCCTGCAGGTGTTTTGAACAGGCTTCGACACAGACACCTTTCTCCAGTTCACCAGTTGAACAAAAATAGAAACGAGACAAATAACAAAGTGTTTGCTGTGGTTAGTTTAAGTTCTTAATGAAACATCTAGTTTCTATGCCTTGTCCCTGTTAATGTTACTGACTCTAATGTGGCACTGAACACAAATCTAATTTAACTCAGATCTTTGTTTAATGTAAAGGCTCCCACAATGTCTGTGGAGTTAAAAACAAAACCCCTCTCAAACATTTCTCGCTCTTGGGAGCAAAAGGAGGGTGCTGTGACGCCCTGTTAACTTGACTTGCATAGATTGTTATCTTGTGTTTAAACATTCCTCGTGAATCCAAAACAGTGGTTGCTTTGAATCCACTTTCTCCATTTTCACACTTTGTTAGAACCAAACCAGAGAAATACATAAATGTTTATTTTCTTTATTTAGATTCTGGTAACCTTGTTTTCTTTTAAATGTGAGCTTACGGCCCAACTATAAAGTTATATTATCTTTATAAACTTACTCTGCACAATTCAACTTTAAAACACATATTTAAATTCTTTTATTGGCGTTATACCGTGTGTATGAACCACACTGATATTAAGGACCTCTATTAGTTCTACTTCGTGTGTGCTCCGCCCACCTACGGGCTTCGCTAGTGGTTACCTCTCTCTGGCAAGAGCCAGACTTCTGAGAAAGATCAAAGCATTCACCGCGCCAATCATGCCAGTGTACTGGCACAGCCTCAGGGGCTATACAAACCCCCTTGCCCAACGCTCTCCCTTCTTCTCTCTCAGCACTTCTGAGATATTAAAAGAGCGAAGATTACACTTGGATTAGAAGAATGGATTGTGCCCGAGATTTGCCACCTAGCGGTGTCGGGCACCGCCGCTCCTGCCGCTCCTGCTGCGCCTGGCTGCTGCCCGAGGATGGCCACGACTGCTGCTTCACCTGCCTCGGATGGCATCATCAGCTGGAGCGGTCTGCCTGCTCCGCCTGCCTCGGCCTTTCCAGAGAGGAGTCCGAGCGCCGCGCGGCTTTTATGGGTCCTATTTCCCTGTCTCGACCCGACCTGCCACCGCATTCCATCGCGGTGTCCCCTGCCGCTACCCCACCTCAGCTGGATTGGGCAGCGAGTAGTGAGGACGGGGAGGCCCGTGACGATGACGCTGGATCCATCGGTACTGGAGTATCCGTCCTGACCTCCAGCCAGCTCGCCGGTACCGCTGGATGATCTGCCACAGCTATTTGCCTCCGCTGCGGCTCGTATGGAGACCCCGCTCCCGCCCCAGCAGCTTGAGACTGCTCCGGCGGACTTCACACTGGGGCTAGCGTCACAGACTCGTTCTCGGCCACGCGTGGCGACTCTCTGCCCACTAATGCCACCCATCGCCCATTATGCCCAGTGAGAATGGCAGAGCCCGCTCTCGGCGAGAGGGCCCGCCCGAGGCTATTTGGCATATTGCAACGTGGTGGGCTGGCGAGATCACCGGCGTCCCACCTGTTGAGGACGGGGTGAGGATGTGCCTGCTACCGTCATCTACCCCTGGCCGGCGGTAAGCGGCTCTACCATCAGACAGGGACAGATTGATGGCATCGCTAATGGATCGCTGCTACGCTAACGCCGCTCAGGTGGTGGCGTTGGCTAGCAATATGGCTTTCCTGGCGGGCTCTTTGGACAAGCTCACACATGAGCGATCGGTCCTCACGCCCGAGGAGATAGATGAGGTTCAGACCACAGCGGCTGCTCTCCTGAGGATGTCCCAAGCTTTCGCCGTCGATGGGGGCCGCACCATGAGTGCGGCTCAGCTCGGCGCCAGACACCTGTGGCTCGGCCTGTCTTCCCTGAAGGAACAGGAGCAGAGACGCATCCTCGGTCTGCCGCTCTCCACCTCATCCCTGTTTTGTCCTGATATTCAGTCTCTTGTAGACCGACTTGAATCAGCCTCCAAAACGTCCCAGCAGCTTGCTCCTCACCTCCAGCCGAGACGCCAGCGGCACGACATTTGGCGCCGTCGTGCAGACCGGCACCAGGTGTCCGCGACTCCCCGTGAGCGAGCTAGGGCACGCCCCACCGTTGCCGCTGCTGATCCTGTCCCCGCCTCTTATAGCGCAGGACGGAAAACGCCGGGAGAGGAGGTTTTCAACGTAATAGTGGCGCTGGCTCCTCCCGCTCCTACGAGTCGCCCTTTAATTTTAATTTTTCCTTTAATGAGAATTATGTCAATAAAGGCCGTAGGGCCCGTTACTTCTCATTAAAAGAGCACGCTTCTGGGTCTTCCCCTCCGGCTCTTCATGGTCCACCCCCTTCCACTACGCCACGCAGACGGATTGTGCTTGGCTTAAGTGGCAGCGCACCTACAGCAGTACAGGCGCCTTCCATGCTGCCAAGGGAGGGGCTTAATAGGCACTCCCCCGCGCTCTCCTGTAACTCTAAGGCGGCTGGTAAATGGCCCAGATTCCACTCTGCAACTGCCAGGGGCGGTGTGCAGATATTGGGGGCCGTGGGCTTGCCCCCGCAGTTATTCAGGCAGCGCCCAGTGTTGAGCTGCAAGGGCGGGGATGCTGACCAGGGCTCGCTACCCCCGGCCACACAGTCAGCTACTAGGGGTGCATCACCTGTAAAAGTGGGGCGACTCATCCTGGGGGGGCCCTGCCCCAGGTTCCCGGACCTAGGGTTCTAGCTCAGACAGCAACCCACCCCGGTCACCCACAGAACCCCAGCAGTGCCCCTCCCAAGAGGGTAGGGCAACCTTTCTGGGGTGGCCCCCCGCATCCCGAACCTCCAGTTGGGGTTGTAATGGAGGGTGGGCTGATACATCCTCCTGTTCAGGACATGGTGCGCCCTCTATCGCACTTCTTGGAGGCGTGGACACGACTTCTCGGCCCTCTATCGCCCTGGCTGGACAGGACGCTGAGGAGGGCTATGCCCTGCAGTTTGCCCTCGACCCCCTCCCTTCCACGCGGTGTCCTTCGCACACAGCTCACAACCCGGGCAGCGACAGGGGCCCTCCAAGAGGAGGTCTCTTCACTCCTGCATTGCGGTGCAGTTTCGGAACTGGACTGAGGGGAGGCGGAGAGAGGGTTTTATTCCCCCTATTTCTTGGTCCCAAAGAAAAACGGGGGAGTGAGACCAATCCTGGACCTGCGCATCCTGAGCAGTATGTGACCACGAGGAGGTTCCGCATGTTAACTACCAGGCACCTCCTGGAGAGTGTCCGCCCGGGGGATCGGATGACCTCAATCGACCTGATGGATGCTTATTTTCACGTCTCCATCCTGCCGGGGCACAGGAAATTTCTCAGGTTCGCCATCGGGGAGCGGTGTTTTCAGTTCAACCGTCTCCGTTCGCTACTCCTCGCCCCACGCACCTTTTCCAAATGCGTGGAGGCAGCACTGGAGCCGCTTTGTCGTCAGGGTCTCAGGATCCTAACTTACATCGACGATTGGCTCATCCTTGCTCCCTCTCGCCAGGAAGCCGTGCAGCATACGGACAGAGTACTGCGTCACATCTCAAAGCTGGGGTTCGTGGTGAACCAGGCCAAGAGCTCGTTATTGCCAGCACAACAGGTGACGTACCTGGGACTGGAGTTGGATGCACAGACCTTGCGCGCACGGCTCTCTGTGGAGAGACAGGTGGCGCTCAGGAGTCTGGCTCAGAGGCTGGTGGTAGCTCCATCTGCACCGTCTTGCCTGGTACGGTGCCTACTGGGCATGATGGCGGCAGCTCACCCGGTGGTGCGGCTTGGGGCTCCTTCATATAAGGCGGCTCCAACGCTGGTTTGCTCGGCTCGGTTACATCCCACGCAGGACTGACAGACCCGGGTCTCACTGTCCTTGGGGGCTCGACAGGATCTGGAATTCTGGCTCACCCCGGACCGTCTCCAACTGGGAGTGCGCATGGGATACTATGGGACACTATGTGGAGGTGTTCACGACGCATCACTCACCAGAGGGGCGGGACCTTAGGCCGGCTCGCAGTGGGCGGGGCCTGGGAGCCAACGCTATCCCACATAAATGTACTGGAGATGGTAGCGGTGTAGAGGGTGCTTCTGCACTTTGCCCCAGCTTGAAGGGGATCACGTGATGATCAGGTCAGACAACACAACAGTTGTGGCCTACCTGAACAGACAGGGAGGAACCAGGTCACCCCTCCTTCATCAGACTTGGCGCAGGTTCGGTCAGCCTGTGGCCGACCTGTTCGCCAGTGCAGAGAACGCTCAGTGCCCACTCTGGTTCTCGCTCAGATCGTCAGACGACCCACCGCTAGGGGTGGACGCGCTGGCTCAAGAGTCATGGCCCATAGGCCTCCTCTATGCCTTCCCACCACTACACCTCTTATCCCCTCTGCTCCACAGGGTGAGGTTGCAGGGCCTTCACATCCTGGTGGTGGCTCCGGACAGTCCGGGTGCCAGATGGTACCCGGACCTGGTGCAGATGGCGGTGACGGACCCATGGCCTCTCCCCGACCAAATTTGACCTTTAGCCCAACCCAGCCTTTCAGCCGAAGGTTATCACCTCGTCCTTCCGGTCCAGGGTGATCAGGATTAGAGCTCTCTGCCCCATCCCAGCCGGGACGACAGCAGATGCGCGGTCACTCATGCTGTGTCCGGTCGAGGCTTTGCGCTGCTATGTGGAGCGCACAGCGGGTTTTCGGACATCAGACCAGTTATTTGTGTGCTTCGGCCAAGGGGCGTGGGTCACTGTTGTCGCCCAACGCCTAGCACACTGGATCTGTGGGGTATTGGAGCGGCCTCGTGGCTCAAGGCCGCCTCCCCAGCCTTGATCAGGGCACACTCTACCCGAGGGGTTGCCACGTCGGTGGCCCTGTGTAGAGGTGTCTCTGCGGAAGATATATGCTTGGCGGCATCTTGGTCCGATGTGTCCACGTTTGTGCGGTCCTATCTCATGGACGTGTCTGCGAGCTCTGTCACTCATTCAGGGTTGAATAGAGGCCAGAACCTCGTCACCTAGGCTGACGCACACTGCAGGTGTTACTGTTATTGCGGCTGAGAACACTTATACCACAACTTGGCGGTTCCTTTTTGGATGTATTTGTCTGTGCAGCCGTGTGAGGGCCCGTGTGCTCTTGGGAGAGGCGATCACGGGCTCGGCGGGCAGGATGGATGCTCTTGGGAGAGGCAGTCCATCCCCCGACCACGGACACTGAAGTTGGAAGTTTGAACAGGGTGCCAGGATGCTCTTGGGAGAGGCGGTCCTGGGCACAGCTTGATTAGGCTCACATAGGACGGCGACAGATGCTCTTGGAGAGGCTGTTTTGACGCCGTGACCTGTAGTGGGGCACGCTTGGCTGCTCTTGGGAGAGGCGGGCGGCGTTGCTCCTGGCGTTGTTTGTTCCCCGCCAATCGTTGTGAACCGGTCCAGCTGGGAGTACATTTATCCCCTACGGCCTTCGCCTTGGTAGGTAACCACTAGCGAAGCCCGTAGGTGGCGGAGCACACACAGTAGAAATTATAGTTACCTGATGTAACTACAGTTCTACGAGTGTGTGCGTAGCCCACCTACTCAGGCCCAGCTGGACTTCTTCCCTCTTTTTAGCTGGTTCGAAGAAGGGAGAGCGTTGGGCAAGGGGGTTTATATAGCCCCTGAGGCTGTGCCAGTACACTGGCATGATTGGCGCGGTGAATGCTTTGATCTTTCTCAGAAGTCTGGCTCGCGCCAGGGAGAGGTAACCACTAGCGAAGCCCGTAGGTGGGCTACGCACACACTCGTAGAACTGTAGTTACATCAGGTAACTATAATTCCTCGTACTAATAGATACACAAAACTGTTTAGCAAAACATCAATGTTCAATGTTCACACTGCCGTGTTACATAAAATACAAAACCAACTCTGTTCTTTAACAGAATACCCATTATTTTATGTACCTGACCTGTTAGTTGAAGCGGTCAGTTATGAGGTCATTCCCTCGTCTCTCGTCTGGACCCAGTTTCGACCTCCTCCTCCTTCTCCTCTCAGTGCCCTCTCGTCTGTCACGCCCACCTCCACCTCGCTCTCGTCTCCATGGCAATTGTGCATTTTTCCTCAGAGAAATACATTACATTCATATTAATTTCAAGTTTTATCCAATTTGCAAACACACTTTTCAAATACCTTTTTGGTCAATCTCAATAGATCAAAATTTAAAACCAATAAACGTTAGTGTGAATTTGTTTATCTTACCGCTTCCGTGTTTGCTGCTGCAGCTTTTTCCTTTTTCTCAGCCGAAAGGGGCAGGTGGGTGGGGTGCAGAAAAAAGTTCAGAGAGGGCACTGTTTTCCGGAGCGGAGGGAGGAAGCCGAGACCTAGAGGCTCCCAGAAACATTTAAACAAAATACAAATGATTAGTGTTTTGAAGTACATGTGTGTACTTCTTTCAAAATCTCTTCTCTACTTCTCTGTTTTTTCTCAAACGAGAAAAATAGCTTATGGAAGCTACCTTTCTCTCTCATGTTGTTCAAACTTTCTCTAAACAAAAACATTACCGTTGTTCTGATTCACATCATTAGACTCATTCTTCATCCAACAATGGCCCATTCATACCACATTCATTCTCTCAAACACACCTGTTATCTTTAACTTTTTTAGGTCAACAATTCTCAGTATTGCCAACAATTCTCAGTATAAGCCCCGTCACTTTCAGTGGGCTTTTTTCTCTAACTCACCGCGTCACCAGCAGTGAACATTTTTCAGCAAAAGCCTCTCACTTCTCGTGGGCTTTCAAAATCTCATTTCTCATCTGCAGGAATCAATTCTACGTAGGCCTTTTATAGTCACATTGACTTCGGACTCATTTATCTCACTTTTTGTTGTTAGTAAGTAATCTCGATAATGGTCTATACTCGAGTTTTCCTGTGCGTACACCGCACCATTAAAACCAACAATACTAGCTATGCAAGGCAGTTCGATTGTGGCGTATTAAGATACGTGATCATTAATCTAAGACAAATTCCTGTGCTTCCCAGACAAGCTCTTTAGACCTCATACTCCTTATTGTAATTAGGTGCCCTATCTATCTCGTAGATTCCGCACTTGTCACGCCAATGAACTCACGCGGGTCCGTTTAAGAAACACCTAAATACTTACAGAGCATAAGGTATCTATCAAACTAAAATCTAGCAAGAAAACAAGCTTTAACCCAGATTAACATCAGAATATCCCGTTTAAAATCTCACCCTTTAAGATTTAACATATAGGATCTCGATCAAAACACATACTTTTTCGGCTTTTAATCTCACCCTTTAAGATTTGACATGTAGGTTCTCGATAAAGCGTTATCAGCGTCTAAGAATCTCCTATGTTGGCCACCTTCATGGAAAAACATCAACTATGGTGATGAAATTTACATGCAGCCCGCTCAACATACGTCAGATTTCCAAAACTACTATTTCCGGAAGCTTTGGTATTAAAAAAATCACACACACACACACACACCAAAAATAAATTAAACAGCTGTTTACCTGAATTTTCAGTCCAATAGTCCAGTTGTTCCGCAGCCAGACTGTCTGTTCTGTCCTCTCCTCTCTCTGCTATTCTCCTTTTTTTCCAGTCCAGATCTCGTCATCGTGCTTAACACACACAGAGTGGAGGTCTGGCCCTTACTGCTTAACAGCACAGCTTGGGACTTACAAGAAATGCTTTTTTTGTGCATTTCTCCGTGCACGTCAGCTCACCTCTTTGTATGAGAAACAACGAATATTGAGATCCGGGTCACGGCACAGAATGTTATAAGAATTCTATATGTTAAAACAATACTATAACTATAAACAATATAAACAATTATAATAATAAAATTAAAGCATAGCGGCGATAAAGGCCCTCGCCTCCCTTGAGACGCTGGGACACATGCACTCGGAGGATAAGTTCCAAAGGATTCTGAGGAGTTTTCTAAGACTCTAGCCGTGGCTCTGGAGGGGCATCCTCTAAAGGAAGGATCCTGGCAATTGGGAAATGGCATTTATTTCCCAAAGAAATGGCTGCCTCTTCACAGACTCATTACGACCACAGCCACAAATGTATCAAAAAACAAATTGATAACTTTTTTGGCACGTGTGTAGATGATACTCACCAAATTTGGAGCTGTTTAGATGAAAAGCCTTTAGCACAAGGGGGTAGATGGTCACGCATTCCACCCAACATAGTAGATTTCCTGTTGAGTTTGGTATGGCTGTAATAAACTTTTCTGTTTGACCTGAGGTGTCCTATGGATGTACCAAGTTTTGTATTTCTACAATGGAAAAATTTACTTTCATTTTCCATAGGCCCAATGTATTTTGACTTTTCTAGGGTCGCCACTGAGTCATTTTTCGTATTTTTTTCGGGACTTCAAATACATAAATTTTTCACTGGCTTGAAGTCTGGGACCAATAAAAATGACTTTTAGTTACACGTTTACTGGGTCAAATTTAGGATCATTTTGCAGAAAAATTATAATAAAAAATATATACCAAATTATAATTAAAAAATATAACTCTCGAGCAAAAAGTCTAGAAAAACACTTGTCTCTTTTACATACATGTGTTTAGCTCATTTTGCCCAAGTTTGGTGTCTGTGGAATGAAGCAGCTATTTTCTGTGTTCTTTTAAAAAGAGGTGTATTTTAAGTCGGTTCACATTTTCAATTCAAAATGGCCGCCTTCCCGTGTGTGATAGGGTGTGGTCCCCATTGGCTTTTTGTTCATAAGCCCATGCTGGATGTGTGTACCAAGTTTCATTTGCCTACGACAAACTAAAATTTTCACTTCCCATTGACTTTTCCAAATATTTGGGACGTTGCTATGGCAACACATTTATAGATAGGGGGTGGTTGTCATTGGCTTTTATGCTCGTCATGACATAAGAGATGTGTGTACCAAATTTTATGTCTCTATGACAAACTAAATTCTTGGGTCCTATTATAAGTTTGTAGGGGGCGCTGGAGAGCCATTTCTAAAGATAACCCTTTTATTTACATATCTTTGTGTTCAGGTCATGAATGTGCATAAACGCCTTTTTGGGTCCAACTCGATCCGAGAAGGCGTTTGAGAGTTAAGAGACATTTTATTTTCACAAAAATGGCCACCTCGTTACAGGCTTGCCACACCCATACCCGATAAGATATCATAAACAAAGTCACAACTTTGGTTGGCACACGTGTCTAGATGATACTCACCAAATTTGGGGCCATTTAGATTAAAACACAATGATTTGCATCTTTCTGCAAGGTGTGCAATTTTAGTGGCCGCGTTTCACCCCTAATGGCGGACTTCCTGTTGAGTTTAGGGTGTGGCTGTCATTGACTTTTCTGTTTGCCCTGAGGTGTTCTATGGATGTACCAAGTTTCATCTTTCTAAGTAGCAAAAAAGTTACTTTCACTTTCCATAGGCCCAATGTATTTTGACTTTTCTAGGGTCGCCACTGAGTCATTTTTGGAATTTTTCGGGGACTTCAAATACATAAATTTTTGAGCTTGAAGTCTGGGACCAATAAAAATGACTTTTCGTGCATGTTCACTGGGTCAAATTTAGGATCATTTTGCAGAAAAAGAAAGAGAAAAAAAATTAAAGCCGCAAGCGGCGATAAAGGCCCTCGCCTCCCTTGAGACCGCGGGGACACATATATTCGAAGGATTGCATGTCGTGCTTTAAAGCAAATTTGGAGCTGTTTAGATGAAAACCCTTTAGCACAAAGTGTACAATTCAGGTGGTCATGTATTCCACCCAACATAGTAGATTTTCTGTTGAGTTTACGGTATGGCTGTAATAAACTTTTCTGTTTGCCCTAAGGTGTCCTATGGATGTACCAAGTTTTGTATTTCTACATTGGAAAAATTTACTTTCATTTTCCATAGAACCAATGTATTTTGACTTTTCTAGGGGTCGCCACTGAGTCATTTTTCATATTTTTTTTTCAGGGACTTCAAATACATAAATTTTTGCCGGGCTTGAAGTCTGGGACCAATAAAAATGACTTTTAGTTGCACGTTTACTGGGTCAAATTGAAAATCATTTTCAGAAAAATTATAATAAAAAAATATATACCAAATTATAATAAAAAAAAATATAACTCGAGCAAAAACAAGAAGAAAAACGCCTGTCTATTTTACACACATGTGTTTAGCTCATTTTGCCCAAGTTTGGTGTCTGTGGAATGAAGCAGCTATTTTCTGTTGTTTTTTAAAAGAGAGGTTGTATTCTAAGTCGGTTCACATCTTCAATTTAAAATGGCTGCCTTCCCGTGTGTGATAAGGTGTGGTCCCCTTTGGCTTTTTTGTTCATAAGCCCATACTGGATGTGTGTACCAAGTTTCATTTGCCTACGACAAACTAAAAATTTCACTTCCCATTGACTTTTTTCACATTTTTGGGACGTTGCTATGGCAACACATTTACAGATAGGGGGTGGTTGTCATTGGCTTTTATGCTCGTCATGACATAAGAGATGTGTGTACCAAATGTTATGTCTCTATGACAAACTAAATTCTTGGGTCCCATTATAAGTTTGTAGGGGGCGCTGGAGAGCCATTTCTAAAGATAACCCTTTTATTTACATATCTTTGTGTTCAGGTCATGAATGTGCACAAACGCCTTTTTGGGTCCAACTCGATCCGAGAAGGCGTTTGAGAGTTAAGAGACGTTTATTTTCACAAAAATGGCCACCTCGTTACAGGGTTGCCACACCCATACCCGATAAGATATCAACAACAAAGTCACAACTTTGGTTGGCACACGTGTCTAGATGATACTCACCAAATTTGGGGCCATTTAGATTAAAACACAATGATTTGCATCTTTCTGCGCAAGGGGTGCGAATTTAGTGGCCGCGCCTTTCACCCCACATGGCGGACTTCCTGTTAAGTTTAGGGTGTGACTGTCATTGACTTTTCTGTTTGCCCTGAGGTGTCCTATGGATATACCAAGTTTCATTTTTCTATGTTGGAAAAAACTTACTTTCACTTTCCATAGGCCCAATGTATTTGGACTTTTCTAGGGGCCGCCACTGAGTCATTTTTCGTATTTTTTTTTCGGGACTTCAAATACATACATTTTTTGCCGGGCTTGAAGTCTGGGACCAATAAAAATGACTTTTAGTTGTTCGTTTACTGGGTTAAATTGAGAATCATTTTGCAGAAAAATTATAATAAAAAAATATATACCAAATTATAATAAAAAAAATATAACTCGAGCAAAAACGTCAAGAAAAACACCTGTCTATTTTACATACATGTGTTTAGCTCATTTTGCCCAAGTTTGGTGTCTGTGGAATGAAGCAGCTATTCTCTGTGTTCTTTTAAAAGAGGTGTATTTTAAGTCGGTTCACATTTTCAATTCAAAATGGCCGCCTTCCCGTGTGTGATAGGGTGTGGTCCCCATTGGCTTTTTTGTTCATAAGCCCATACTGGATGTGTGTACCAAGTTTCATTTGCCTACGACAAACTAATATTTTCACTTCCCATTGACTTTTTCCACATATTTGGGATGTTGCTATGGCAACACATTTATAGATAGGGGGTGGTTGTCATTGGCTTTTATGCTCGTCATGACATAAGAGATGTGTGTACCAAATTTTATGTCTCTATGACAAACTAAATTCTTGGGTCCCATTATACGTTTGTAGGGGGCGCTGGAGAGCCGTTTCTAAAGATAACCCTTTTATTTACATATTTTTGTGTTCAGGTAATGAATGTGCACAAACGCCTTTTTGGGTCCAACTCGATCTGAGAAGGCGTTTGAGAGTTAAGAGACATTTTATTTTCACAAAAATGGCCACCTCGTTACAGGCTTGCCACACCCACACCGGATAAGATATAAAAAAAAAAAGTCACAACTTTGGTTGGCACATGTGTCTAGATGATACTCACCAAATTTGGGGCAATTTGGATTAAAACACAAGGATTTGCATCTTTTTGCGCAAGGGGTGCGATTTTAGTGGCCGCGCATTTCACCCCACATGGCGGACTTCCTGTTGAGTTTAGGGTGTGGCTGTCATTGACTTTTCAGTTTGCCCTGAGATGTCCTATGGATGTACCAAGTTTCATTTTTCTACGTTGGAAAAAAGTTACTTTCACTTTCCATAGGCCCAATGTATTTTGACTTTTGTAGGGGTCACCACTGAGTCATTTTTTGTATTTTTTTTTCGGGGACTTCAAATACATTAATTTTTCGCCGGGCTTGAAGTCTGGGACCAATAAAAATGACTTTTCGTGCATGTTCACTGGGTCAAATTTAGGATCATAGGTCGACAATAAAAGAAAAAAAAAAGAAAAACAAAATAAATATTAAAGCCGCAAGCGGCGATAAAGGCCCTCGCCTCCTTGAGACATGGGACACATGCACTCGGAGGATTGCATTTCGTGCTTTAAAGCGTAAACTTCACGGTAATGTCAAATAACCGGGCCTGTGCTACTGCTGGGGCCTGCTACACCACCTTGTAATTTAGAGTTAAAGGTCTCCACAATCCCTGGTTTTCCTGGGAGCTGTCTGAACCTTTGAAAATAATAGATTATGCTTGGGCTAAGGCGAGAAAAACAAAGTACTGGCTGGAGATTTGAGATGACTCAGGAATCGCTGCACCCCCTGTTTAAAAGGCAAAATGTAAATACAACTTGTCTAAAAGTACAAGGTTACAAGTTCCAAATGATTCTGAGGAGTTTTCTAAGACTCTAGCCGTGGCTCTGGAGGGGCCTCCTCTAAAGGAAGGGTCCTGGCAATTGGGAAATGGCATTTATTTCCCAAAGAAATGGCTGCCTCTTCACAGACTCATTACGACCACAGCCACAAATGTATCAAAAAACAAATTGATAACTTTTTTGGCACACGTGTCTAGATGATACTCACCAAATTTGGAGCTGTTTAGATGAAAAGCCTTTAGACACAAGGGGTGCAATTTAGGTGGTCACGCATTCCACCCAACATAGTAGATTTCCTGTTGAGTTAACGGTATGGCTGTAATAAACTTTTCTGTTTGCCCAGAGGTGTCCTATGGATGTACCAAGTTTTGTATTTCGACATTGGAAAAATTTACTTTCACTTTCCATAGGCCCAATGTATTTTGAGTTTTGTAGGGGTCGCCACTGAGTCATTTTTCGTATTTTTTTCGCGACTTCAAATACATAAATTTTTGCGGGCTTGAAGTCTGGGACCAATAAAAATGACTTTTAGTTGCACGTTTACTGGGTCAAATTGAGGATCATTTTGCAGAAAAATTATATTAAAAAAAATATACCGAATTTTAATTAAAAAAAATATAACTCGAGCAAAAAAGTCTAGAAAAACGCTTGTCTATTTTACATACATGTGTTTAGCTCATTTTGCCCAAGTTTGGTGTCTGTGGAATGAAGCAGCTATTTTCTGTGTTCTTTTAAAAAAGAGGTGTATTTTAAGTCGGTTCACAATTTCAATTCAAAATGGCCGCCTTCCTGTGTGTGATAGGGTGTGGTCCCCATTGGCTTTTTTGTTCATAAGCCCATGCTGGATGTGTGTACCAAGTTTCATTTGCCTACAAAAAACTAAAAATTTCACTTCCCATTGACTTTTTTCACATTTTTGGGACGTTGCTATGGCAACACATTTATAGATAGGGGGTGGTTGTCATTGGCTTTTATGCTCGTCATGACATAAGAGATGTATGTACCAAATTTCATGTCTCTATGACAAACTAAATTCTTGGGTCCCATTATAAGTTTGTAGGGGGCGCTGGAGAGCCATTTCTAAAGATAACCCTTTTATTTACATATTTTTGTGTTCAGGTCATGAATGTGCACAAACGCCTTTTTGGGTCCAACTCGATCCGAGAAGGCGTTTGAGAGTTAAGAGACGTTTTATTTTCACAAAAATGGCCACCTCGTTACAGGCTTGCCACACCCATATCCGATAAGATATCAACAACAAAGTCACAACTTTGGTTGGCACATGTGTCCAGATGATACTCACCAAATTTGGGGCCATTTAGATTAAAACACAATGATTTGAATCTTTTTGCGCAAGTGCGATTTTAGTGGCCATGCGTTTAACCCCACATGGCGGACTTCCTGTTGAGTTTAGGGTGTGACTGTCATTGACTTTTCTGTTTGCCCTGAGGTGTCCTATGGATGTACCAAGTTTCATTTTTCTACGTTGGAAAAAGTTACTTTCACTTTCCATAGGCCCAATGTATTTTGACTTTTGTAGGGTCGCCACTGAGTCATTTTCATTTTTTTTTGGGACTTCAAATACATAAATTTTTGCGAGCTTGAAGTCTGGGACCAATAAAAATGACTTTTAGTTGCATGTTCACTGGGTCAAATTTAGGATCATTTGGTCGGAAGAAAGATAAAAAAAAAAATCCGAGCAAAAATAATAGGCCCTCCCTGTTATCACCGGCTCGGGCCTAATTAAAGCCGCAAGCGGCGATAAAGGCCCTCGCCTCCCTTGAGACCGCGGGGACGCATGCACTCGGAGGAGTGCATTTCGTGCTTTAAAGCGTAAACTTCACGGTAAAAGGATTCTGAGGAGTTTTCTAAGACTCTAGCCGTGGTTCTGGAGGGGCCTCCTCTAAAGGAAGGATCCTGGCAATTGGGAAATGGCATTTATTTCCCAAAGGTTGCCTCTTCACAGACTCGTTACGACCACAGCCACAAATGTATCAAAAAACAAATTGATAACTTGTTTTTGCACACGTGTCTAGATGATACTCACCAAATTTGGAGCTGTTTAGATGAAAAGCCTTTAGACACAAGGGGTGCGATTTAGGTGGTCACGCATTACACCCAACATAGTAGATTTTCTGTTGAGTTTACGATATGGCTGTAATAAACTTTTCAGTTTGCCCGGAGGTGTCCTATGGATGTACCAAGTTTCATTTTCTACACTGGAATAAAGTTACTTTCACTTTCCATAGGCCCGATGTATTTTTACTTTTCTAGGGTCGCCACTGAGTCATTTTTCGTATTTTTTTTTCGGGGACTTCAAATACATACATTTTTAGCTGGGCTTGAAATCTGGGACCAATAAAAATGACTTTTAGTTGTCGTTTACTGGGTTAAATTGAGGATCATTTTGCAGAAAAAATATGATAAAAAAATATATACCGAATTATAATAAAGAAAAATATAACTCGAGCAAAAAAGTCTAGAAAAACGCTTGTCTATTTTACATACATGTGTTTAGCTCATTTTGCCCAAGTTTGGTGTCTGTGGAATGAAGCAGCAATTGTATGTGTACTTTTAAAAAGAGGTGTATTTTTAGTCGGTTCACATTTTCAATTCAAAATGGCCGCCTTCCGTGTGTGATAGGGTGTGGTCCCAATTGGCTTTTTGTTCATAAGCCCATGGTGGATATGTGTACCAAGTTTCATTTGCCTACAACAAACTAAAAATTTCACTTCCCATTGACTTTTTCCACATTTTTGGGACGTTGCTATGGCAACACATTTATAGATAGGGGGTGGTTGTCATTGGCTTTTATGCTCGTCATGACATAAGAGATGTGTGTACAAAATTTTATGTCTCTATGACAAACTAAATTCTTGGGTCCCATTATAAGTTTGTAGGGGGCGCTGGAGAGCCATTTCTAAAGATAACCCTTTTATTTACATATCTTTGTGTTCAGGTCATGAATGTGCACAAACGCCTTTTAGGTCCAACTCGATCCGAGAAGGCGTTTGAGAGTTAAGACATTTTATTTTCACAAAAATGGCCACCTCTTTACAGGCTTGCCACACCCATACCCGATAAGATATCAAAAACATAGTCACAACTTTGGTTGGCACATGTGTCTAGATGATACTCACCAAATTTGGGGCCATTTAGATTAAAACACAATGATTTGCATCTTTTTGCGCAAAGTGCGATTTTAGTGGCCATGCGTTTCACCCCACATGTCGGACTTCCTGTTGAGTTTAGAGTGTGGCTGTTATTGACTTTTCTGTTTGCCCTGAGGTGTGCTATAGATGTACCAAGTTTCATTTTTCTACATTGGAATAAAGTTACTTTCACTTTCCATAGGCCCGATGTATTTTGACTTTTCTAGGGTCGCCACTGAGTCATTTTTTCGTATTTTTTTGGGGACTTCAAATACATAAATTGTTTGCTGGGCTTGAAATCTGGGACCAATAAAAATGACTTTTAGTTGTACGTTTACTGGGTTAAATTGAGGATCATTTTGCAGAAAAAATATGATTAAAAAAAATATACCGAATTATAATAAAAAAAAATATAACTCGAGCAAAAAAGTCTAGAAAAACGCTTGTCTATTTTACATACATATGTTTAGCTCATTTTGCCCAAGTTTGGTGTCTGTGGAATGAAGCAGCTATTGTCTGTGTACTTTTAAAAAGAGGTGTATTTTAAGTCGGTTCACATTTTCAATTCAAAATGGCCGCCTTCCGTGTGTGATAGGGTGTGGTCCCAATTGGATTTTTTGTTCATAAGCCCATACTGGATGTGTGTACCAAGTTTCATTTGCCTACAACAAACTAAAATTTTCACTTCCCATTGACTTTTTCCACATTTTTGGGACGTTGCTATGGCAACACATTTATAGATAGGGGGGGGTTGTCATTGGCTTTTATGCTCGTCATGACATAAGAGATGTGTGTACCAAATTTTATGTCTCTATGACAAACTAAATTCTTAGGTCCCATTATAGGTTTGTAGGGGCGCTGGAGAGCCATTTCTAAAGATAACCCTTTTATTTACATATTTTTGTGTTCAGGTCATGAATGTGCACAAACGCCTTTTTGGGTCCAACTCGATCCGAGAAGGTGTTTGAGAGTTAAGGACATTTTATTTTCACAAAAATGGCCACCTCGTTACAGGCTTGCCACACCCATACCCGATAAGATATCATAAACAAAGTCACAACTTTGGTTGGCACATGTGTCTAGATGATACTCACCAAATTTGGGGCCATTTAGATTAAAACACAATGATTTGCATCTTTCTGCGCAAAGTGCGATTTTAGTGGCGCGCGTTTCACCCCACATGGCGGACTTCCTGTTGAGTTTAGGGTGTGACTGTCATTGACTTTTCTGTTTGCCCTGAGGTGTCCTATGGATGTACCAAGTTTCATTTTCTACGTTAGAAAAAGTTACTTTCACTTTCCATAGGCCCAATGTATTTTGATTTTGTAGGGGTCGCCACTGAGTCATTTTTCATTTTTTTTTTTTCGGGGACTTCAAATACATAAATTTTTCGCCGAGCTTGAAGTCTGGGACCAATAAAAATGACTTTTCGTGCATGTTCACTGGGTCAAATTTAGGATCATTTGGTCGGAAGAAAGATAAAAAAAAAAATCCGAGCAAAAATAATAGGCCCTCCCGGTCATCACCGGCTCGGGCCTAAAAATATAACTCGAGCAAAAAAGTCTAGAAAAACACTTGTCTCATTTACATACATGTGTTTAGCTCATTTTGCCCAAGTTTGGTGTCTGTGGAATGAAGCAGCTTTTTTCTGTGTACTTTTAAAAAAGAGGTGTATTTTAAGTCGGTTCACATTTTCAATTCAAAATAACCGCCTTCCTGTGTGTGATAGGGTGTGGTCCCCATTGGCTTTTTTGTTCATAAGCCCATGGTGGATGTGTGTACCAAGTTTTATTTGCCTACAACAAACTAAAAATTTCCACTTCCCATTGACTTTTTCACATTTTTGGGGCGTTGCTATGGCAACACATTTATAGATAGGGGTGGTTGTCATTGGCTTTTATGCTCGTCATGACATAAGAGATGTGTGTACCAAATTTTATGTCTTTATGACAAACTAAATTCTTGGGCCCCATTATAAGTTTGTAGGGGGCGCTGGAGAGCCATTTCTAAAGATAACCCTTTTATTTACATCTTTTTGTTCAGGTCATGAATGTGCACAAACGCCTTTTTGGGTCCAACTCGATCCGAGAAGGCGTTTGAGAGTTAAGAGACGTTTTATTTTCACAAAAATGGCCACCTCGTTACAGGCTTGCCACACCCATACCCGATAAGATATCAACAACAAAGTCACAACTTTGGTTGGCACATGTGTCTAGATGATACTCACCAAATTTGGGGCCATTTAGATTAAAACACAATGATTTGCATCTTTCTGCGCAAAGGGGTGCGATTTTAGTGGCGCGCGTTTCACCCCACATGGCGGACTTCCTGTTAAGTTTAGGGTGTGACTGTCATTGACTTTTCTGTTTGCCCTGAGGTGTCCTATTGATGTACTAAGTTTCATTTTTCTACGTTGGAAAAAGTTACTTTCACTTTCCATAGGCCCAATGTATTTTGACTTTTCTAGTCGCCACTGAGTCATTTTTCGTTTTTTTTCGGGACTTCAAATACATAAATTTTTCGGGCTTGAAGTCTGGGACCAATAAAAATGACTTTTTGTGCATGTTCACTGGGTCAAATTTAGGATCATAGGTCGACAAGAAAGACAAAAAAAAAAGAAAAAGAAAATAAATATTAAAGCCGCAAGCGGCGATAAAGGCCCTCGCCTCCCTTGAGACCGCGGGGACACATATATTCGGAGGATTGCATGTCGTGCTTTAAAGCAAATTTGGAGCTGTTTAGATGAAAACCCTTTAGCACAAAGTGTACGATTTAGGTGGTCATGTATTCCACCCAACATAGTAGATTTTCTGTTGAGTTTACGGTATGGCTGTAATAAACTTTTCTGTTTGCCCTAAGGTGTCCTATGGATGTACCAAGTTTTGTATTTCTACATTGGAAAAATTTACTTTCATTTTCCATAGAACCAATTATTTTGACTTTTCTAGGGGTCGCCACTGAGTCATTTTTTTTTTATTTTTTTCGTGGACTTCAAATACATAAATTTTTCGCTGGGCTTGAAATCTGGGACCAATAAAAATGACTTTTAGTTGTTGGTTTACTGGGTTAAATTGAGGATCATTTTGCAGAAAAATATGATAAAAAAATATATACCGAATTATAATAAAAAAAAATATAACTCGAGCAAAAAAGTCTAGAAAAACACTTGTCTATTTTTCATACATGTGTTTAGCTCATTTTGCCCAAGTTTGGTGTCTGTGGAATGAAGCAGCTTTTTTCTGTGTACTTTTAAAAAAGAGGTGTATTTTAAGTCGGACCAAATTTTCAATTCAAAATGGCCGCCTTCCCGTGTGTGATAGGGTGTGGTCCCTATTGGCTTTTTTGTTCATAAGCCCATGCTGGATGTGTGTACCAAGTTTCATTTTTCTACGTTGGAAAAAAGTTACTTTCACTTTCCATAGGCCCAATGTATTTTGATTTTGTAGGGGTCGCCACTGAGTCATTTTTCGTATTTTTTTTTAGGCGACTTCAAATACATAAATTTTTCGCCGGGCTTGAATGCTGGGACCAATAAAAATGACTTTTCGTGCATGTTCACCGGGTCAAATTTAGGATCATAGGTCGACAATAAAAAAAAAAAAAAAAAAAAAAATAATCCGAGCAAAAACAATAGGCCCTCCCGGTCATCACCGGCTCGGGCTAATTAAAGCATAGCGGCGATAAAGGCCCTCGCCTCCCTTGAGACCGCGGGGACACATGCACTCGTGCTTTAAAGCGTAAACTTCACGGTAAAAGGATTCTGAGGAGTTTTCTAAGACTCTAGCCGTGGCTCTGGAGGGGCCTCCTCTAAAGGAAGGATCCTGGCAATTGGGAAATGGCATTTATTTCCCAAAGGTTGCCTCTTCACAGACCCATTACGACCACAGCCACAAATGTATCAAAAAACAAATTGATAACTTTTTTTGCACACGTGTCTAGATGATACTCACCAAATTTGGAGCTGTTTAGACTTTAGACAGAAGGGGTGCGATTTAGGTGGTCACGCATTACACCCAACATAGTAGATTTTCTGTTGAGTTTACGATATGGCTGTAATAAACTTTTCAGTTTGCCCTGAGGTGTCCTATGGATGTACCAAGTTTCATTTTTCTACATTGGAATAAAGTTACTTTCACTTTCCATAGGCCCGATGTTTTTTACTTTTCTAGGGGTCGCCACTGAGTCATTTTTCGTATTTTTTTCGGGACTTCAAATACATAAATTTTTCGCTGGGCTTGAAATCTGGGACCAATAAAAATGACTTTTAGTTGTCGTTTACTGGGTTAAATTGAGGATCATTTTGCAGAAAAATATGATAAAAAATATATACCGAATTATAATTAAAAAATATAACTCGAGCAAAAAGTCTAGAAAAACACTTGTCTCATTTACATACATGTGTTTAGCTCATTTTGCCCAAGTTTGGTGTCTGTGGAATGAAGCAGCTATTTTCTGAGTTCTTTTAAAAAGAGGTGTATTTTAAGTCGGTTCACATTTTCAATTCAAAATGGCCGCCTTCCGTGTGTGATAGGGTGTGGTCCCCATTGGCTTTTTGTTCATAAGCCCATGCTGGATGTGTGTACCAAGTTTCATTTGCCTACGACAAACTAAAATTTTCACTTCCCATTGACTTTTTCCAAATATTTGGGACGTTGCTATGGCAACACATTTATAGATAGGGGGTGGTTGTCATTGGCTTTTATGCTCGTCATGACATAAGAGATGTGTGTACAAAATTTTATGTCTCTATGACAAACTAAATTCTTGGGTCCCATTATAAGTTTGTAGGGGCGCTGGAGAGCCATTTCTAAAGATAACCCTTTTATTTACATATTTTTGTGTTCAGGTCATGAATGTGCACAAACGGCTTTTTGGGTCCAACTCGATCCGAGAAGCCGTTTGAGAGTTAAGAGACGTTTTATTTTCACAAAAATGGCCACCTCGTTACAGGCTTGCCACACCCATACCCGATAAGATATCAACAACAAAGTCACAACTTTGGTTGGCACATGTGTCTAGATGATACTCACCAAATTTGGGGCCATTTAGATTAAAACACAATGATTTGCATCTTTCTGCGCAAGAGTGCGATTTAGTGGCGCCTTTCACCCCACATGGCGGACTTCCTGTTAAGTTTAGGGTGTGACTGTCATTGACTTTTCTGTTTGCCCTGAGGTGTCCTATGGATATACCAAGTTTCATTTTCTACGTTGGAAAAAGTTACTTTCACTTTCCATAGGCCCAATGTATTTTGACTTTTCTAGGGGCCGCCACTGAGTCATTTTTCGTATTTTTTTCGGGGACTTCAAATACATACATTTTTGCCGGGCTTGAAGTCTGGGACCAATAAAAATGACTTTTAGTTGTTCGTTTACTGGGTTAAATTGAGGATCATTTTGCAGAAAAATTATAATAAAAAATATATACCGAATTATAATAAAAAAATATAACTCGAGCAAAAAGTCTAGAAAAACACTTGTCTCATTTACATACATGTGTTTAGCTCATTTTGCCCAAGTTTGGTGTCTGTGGAATGAAGCAGCTTTTTCTGTGTACTTTTAAAAAGAGGTGTATTTTAAGTCGGTTCACATTTTCAATTCAAAATAACCGCCTTCCTGTGTGTGATAGGGTGTGGTCCCCATTGGCTTTTTGTTCATAAGCCCATGGTGGATGTGTGTACCAAGTTTTATTTGCCTACAACAAACTAAAAATTTCCACTTCCCATTGACTTTTTCACATTTTTGGGACGTTGCTATGGCAACACATTTATAGATAGGGGTGGTTGTCATTGGCTTTTATGCTCGTCATGACATAAGAGATGTGTGTACAAAATTTTATGTCTCTATGACAAACTAAATTCTTGGGTCCATTATAAGTTTGTAGGGGCGCTGGAGAGCCATTTCTAAAGATAACCCTTTTATTTACATATTTTTTGTTCAGGTCATGAATGTGCACAAACGCCTTTTGGGTCCAACTTGATCCGAGAAGGCGTTTGAGAGTTAAGAGACGCGTTTTATTTTCACAAAAATGGCCACCTCGTTACAGGCTTGCCACACCCATAGCCGATAAGATATCAACAACAAAGTCACAACTTTGGTTGGCACACGTGTCTAGATGATACTCACCAAATTTGGGGCCATTTAGATTAAAACACAATGATTTGCATCTTTCTGCGCAAAGTGCGATTTTAGTGGCGCGCGTTTCACCCCACATGGCGGACTTCCTGTTAAGTTTAGGGTGTGACTGTCATTGACTTTTCTGTTTGCCCTGAGGTGTCCTATGGATATACCAAGTTTCATTTTTCTACGTTGGAAAAAAGTTACTTTCACTTTCCATAGGCCCAATGTATTTTGATTTTGTAGGGTCGCCACTGAGTCATTTTTCGAATTTTTTTTGGCGACTTCAAATACATAAATTTTTCGCCGAGCTTGAAGTCTGGGACCAATAAAATGACTTTTCGTGCATGTTCACTGGGTCAAATTTAGGATCATAGGTCGACAAGAAAGATTAAAAAAAAAAAAAAAAAAAAAAATCCGAGCAAAAACAATAGGCCCTCCCGGCCATCACCGGCTCGGGCCTAATTAAAGCATAGCGCGATAAAGGCCCTCGCCTCCCTTGAGACCGCTGGGACACATATATTCGGAGGATTGCATGTCGTGCTTTAAAGCAAATTTGGAGCTGTTTAGATGAAAACCCTTTAGCACAAAGTGGGCGATTTAGGTGGTCATGTATTCCACCCAACATTTTCTGTTGAGAAGGATCCTGGCAATTGGGAAATGGCATTTATTTCCCAATAGTTGCCTCTTCACAGACTCATTACGACCACAGCCACAAATCTATCAAAAAACAAATTGATAACTTTTTTTTGCACACGTGTCTAGATGATACTCACCAAATTTGGAGCTGTTTAGATGAAAAGCCTTTAGACACAAGGGGTGCAATTTAGGTGGTCACGCATAGTAGATTTCCTGTTGAGTTTACGATATGGCTGTAATACATTTTTCTGTTTGCCCTGAGGTGTCCTATGGATGTACCAAGTTTCATTTTTCTACGTTGGAAAAAAGTTACTTTCACTTTCCATAGGCCCAATGTATTTTGACTTTTGTAGGGGTCGCCACTGAGTCATTTTCATATTTTTTTATGACTTCAAATACATACATTTTTCGCCGAGCTTGAAGTCTGGGACCAATAAAAATGACTTTTAGTTGCGTTTACTGGGTCAAATTGAGGATCATTTTGCAGAAAAATTATAATAAAAAAATATACCAAATTATAATAAAATAAAATATAACTCGAGCAAAAAGTCTAGAAAAACGCTTGTCTATTTTACATACATGTGTTTAGCTCATTTTGCCCAAGTTTGGTGTCTGTGGAATGAAGCAGCTATTTTCTGAGTTCTTTTAAAAAGAGGTGTATTTTAAGTCGGTTCACATTTTCAATTCAAAATGGCCGCCTTCCCGTGTGTGATAGGGTGTGGTCCCCATTGGCTTTTTTGTTCATAAGCCCATGCTGGATGTGTGTACCAAGTTTCATTTGCCTACGACAAACTAAAATTTTCACTTCCCATTGACTTTTTCCAAATATTTGGGACGTTGCTATGGCAACACATTTATAGATAGGGGGTGGTTGTCATTGGCTTTTATGCTCGTCATGACATAAGAGATGTGTGTACCAAATTTTATGTCTCTATGACAAACTAAATTCTTGGGTCCCATTATAAGTTTGTAGGGGGCGCTGGAGAGCCATTTCTAAAGATAACCCTTTTATTTACATATCTTTGTGTTCAGGTCATGAATGTGCACAAACGCCTTTTTGGGTCCGACTCGATCTGAGAAGGCGTTTGAGAGTTAAGAGACGTTTTATTTTCACAAAAATGGCCACCTCGTTACAGGCTTGCCACACCCATACCCGATAAGATATCAACAACAAAGTCACAACTTTGGTTGGCACACGTGTCTAGATGATACTCACCAAATTTGGGGCCATTTAGATTAAAACACAATGATTTGCATCTTTCTGCGCAAGTGCGAATTTAGTGGCGCGCCTTTCACCCTACATGGCGGACTTCCTGTTAAGTTTAGGGTGTGACTGTCATTGACTTTTCTGTTTGCCCTGAGGTGTCCTATGGATATACCAAGTTTCATTTTTCTACGTTGGAAAAAAGTTACTTTCACTTTCCATAGGCCCAATGTATTTTGACTTTTCTAGGGTCGCCACTGAGTCATTTTTGTATTTTTTTCGGGGACTTCAAATACATAAATTTTTCGCTGGGCTTGAAATCTGGGACCAATAAAAATGACTTTTAGTTGTACGTTTTCTGGGTTAAATTGAGGATCATTTTGCAGAAAAATATGATAAAAAATATATACGAATTATAATTTAAAAAATATAACTTGAGCAAAAAGTCTAGAAAAACGCTTGTCTCTTTTACATACATATGTTTAGCTCATTTTGCCCAAGTTTGGTGTCTGTGGAATGAAGCAGCTATTGTCTGTGTACTTTTAAAAAGAGGTGTATTTTAAGTCGGACCAAATTTTCAATTCAAAATGGCCGCCTTCCCGTGTGTGATAGGGTGTGGTCCCCATTGGCTTTTTGTTCATAAGCATATGGTGGATATGTGTACCAAGTTTCATTTGCCTACAACAAACTAAAAATTTTACTTCCCATTGACTTTTTCACATTTTTGGGGCGTTGCTATGGCAACACATTTATAGATAGGGGGTGGTTGTCATTGGCTTTTATGCTTGTCATGACATAAGAGATGTGTGTACCAAATTTTATGTCTCTATGACAAACTAAATTCTTGGGTCCATTATAAGTTTGTAGGGGCGCTGGAGAGCCATTTCTAAAGATAACCCTTTTATTTACATATTTTTTGTTCAGGTCATGAATGTGCACAAACGCCTTTTTGGGTCCAACTCGATCCGAGAAGGCGTTTGAGAGAGTTAAGAGACGTTTTATTTTCACAAAAATGGCCACCTCGTTACAGGCTTGCCACACCCATACCCGATAAGATATCAAAAACAAAGTCAGAACTTTGGTTGGCACACGTGTCTAGATGATACTCACCAAATTTGGGGCCATTTAGATTAAAACACAATGATTTGCATCTTTCTGCGCAAGTGCGATTTTAGTGGCCGCGCGTTTCACCCCACATGGCGGACTTCCTGTTAAGTTTAGGGTGTGACTGTCATTGACTTTTCTGTTTGCCCTGAGGTGTCCTATGGATATACCAAGTTTCATTTTTCTACGTTGGAAAAAAGTTACTTTCACTTTCCATAGGCCCAATGTATTTTGATTTTGTAGGGGTCGCCACTGAGTCATTTTTCGTATTTTTTTTTCGGCGACTTCAAATACATCAATTTTTCGCCGAGCTTGAAGTCTGGGACCAATAAAATGACTTTTTGCATGTTCACTGGGTCAAATTTAGGATCATCGGGTCGGAAGAAAAGTAAAAAAAAAATAAAAATAAAAAAAAAATAAAAAATCCGAGCAAAAACAATAGGCCCTCCCGGTCATCACCGGCTCGGGCCTAATAAATAAAAAATCCGAGCAAAAACAATAGGCCCTCCCGGTCATCACCGGCTCGGGCCTAATTATTATAACAAAGAGTCTTACTGTGACTTAGTGAAGAAGTAACACTGTGTGTGTTGAACAGGCTTCTGTGACTTAGTGAAGAAGTAACACTGTGGGTTTTGAACAGGCTTCTGTGACTTAGTGAAGAAGTAACACTGTGGGTTTTGAACAGGCTTCAGTCCAGGCTCAGACACTACGTCTTGTTTCTGTTACAGCTGCACACTGTCCTCAGTCAACCTGACACTTTTTGATGGTTGCACAAGTTTGTTTGCTTGGACTTCATATTGTTAATGGGAGTTTATGGACCTTTTATTGTGTGAGTTCCTAAATAAAGTCTGCAGGTCTCATTTGAACCTACACATGTTTGCAGAGCTGTTTATTGATCACACACAAGTAAACTCTACAAAGTGTCCCACAGCTGTTCTGGTGGAAAATATTGAACCTGTTGAAGTCAAAGAACAGGTCACTACAAGGTTTAGTCCAAACTCAAAGAGTGTTAAAAAAGCTTTAGTTCTGACTTTTGACCTGCTTTACTCTGGCTTTAGTCCCCATTTAGTTCAGGCCGGAGTTGGTCCTGGGTTTCTTCCTGGTTCTAGGCCTTGTTAAAAACTGCTTTAGTCCTGCTTTAATCAGGTTTGGACTGGATTTAAACTATGTTTCATAAAGGTTTAATAAATATTGGTTCAGGTTCATTTCTGGTTGAGTCCTGAATAAGTCTTAGTTTTAATCTCAGTTTAGTCCCTGAGGATTCAGAGCTGCTTTAGTTTAGTGTGTTGAGCTGCAGTGACTGGTCTGTGGCTGTAGGGGGCAGTGTAGGACAGAGGAAAGGATTAATGAGTGTCCTTTACAGTTTGTTCACTTTGTGTCATTTTGTAGGGCTCTGGACTGAGCATGGATCAGAGTGAGCACAGAGAGGGGGAGCCCCTCCTCTAAAACCACTGACCCCCCCAAAGCTCAGAGGTGAGATGAGGATCTCTAACGGTCCACCACTGTTCTCCAGGTCAGAGGTCAGCACTAAAACCACTGCACCATCTTTATCCACAGACCTGCTCCTGGGCCCAGCTGTGTCTCCTTTAAAAGTGATCACTCCATGGTTCTACCGATTGAGTTTAAAACAGAAGGTGGTCCACAGTAAGTCATTGTCAGAACACTTTAGAAGAACAACTACAGTTTATGGTCCAAGTTTAATGAGGAGACTGGTCGATATGAACCATTCTCTTCCTTTGGTTTCACACAAACAACAGAGTCATTACAAACTGGAGGCTCAACAAGTCTTTAGAAAATGTCCTTGAATAGGTCTTTGAAAGTTTTTATTAGAATGAATTCATATATTTATCACAGATCCTAGAGTAACGTCAGGATAATGGTTGTAGTTTTGTTTTTGTAAAGCAGGTTTAAATGCAGGTTCAGACCTGGATCCCACTTTTGTCTCTTTAGATTTGGGTGGAGTCTATAAAACAATATCTGTCATTTATTGTTAAAAGTATGTGTATAATAATTCAGATAACAGCTCTGTCACATTTTCACAATTTACCCAGCATGCTTCAGCCTCTGAAGGAAAAGAGAAAGAAAAACAACACATTTATGAAGCTCTGAGAGACTGTAGATCCCCCAGATGGACATTCAACAAAACTAAAAGGACACAGAAACTAAACAGATAAGAACCAGAGACAAAAGGGAAGGGTGTAGTTATCCTTTATGAGTCTGCAGTCCACCTCCACCTCAAAGAGAAAGGACAGTCCTTTGAGGACAGAGTAGCGTCTCTTAGCGCTATACGTAGAATTGCGGTTTATAATAGTGGTTTTTGTTAGGCTAGCAGTACTGTTATAATAATTTTTATTATTATATTGTTTATAGTTACTGGGTGCTCATAGTTCTCTACAGGTCATGTCAAATCATGTCATGTCCTCCATGCTAGTCCAAGCATGGAGTAGACATAACTAGAGAGACATGGGTTGCCATGGTACTTTTGCACCTGGAGCTGGGGCCTTGAGGAGGGTGTATGGAAGATACACCTCCCACTGACAGCCCCCACTGCAGTGATATAAAATCTCATGTTTTGTTTACTTCTTTAAGCAAACGCATTCTGTACTTTTGATACGTGTCTTTGCTTCATTCTTGCAAGAATAAAACCTGGCCTTTCGCTTTGTATAATATAATCTGTCTCCGTGTCTCTCTGGATAATATAAGGATATAGAATTCTTATAACATTTGGTGCCGTGACCCGGATCTCAATATTTGTTGTTTCTCATACAAAGAGGTGAGCTGACGTGCACGGAAGAAATGCACAAAAAAGCATTTCTTGTAAGTCCCAAGCTGTGCTGTTAAAGCAGTAAGGGCCAGACCTCCCCTCTGTGTGTGTGAAGCGCGATGACGAGATCTGGACTGAAAAAGAGAAGAGCAGAGAGGAGAGGACAGAACAGACAGTCTGGCTGCGACACAACTGGACTATTGGACTGACAATTCAGGTAAACAGCTGTTTAATCTAATTTTTGTGTGTGTGATTGTGAATACCAAAGCTTCCGGAAGTAGTAGTTTTGGGATTATTGCAGGCGTTGCGGGCTGCATGTATTTACATCACCTAGTTGATGTGTTTCCATGAAGTTGACAAGCGTAGGAGATCGCCAGGCGCTGATAGCAGCTTTGTCGAGACCCTGCCTATATGGTTTATGGTGAGATTA
>JALDQB020000125.1:7500-139487 GCA_024416835.2 Perccottus glenii | reverse complement strand
AGTGGCAAGAATAATGTGCTGGCCGATGCACTATCACGCCTGTAGACTGGACAATGTTTTTTCCCATTGCCCTTGTCCAGTATTTTGGGGTGGGGGTGTTAGGTGCCGTGCACCTTTCTTTTTCTTCTTTATATTGTGTAGTAATTTTGTTAATTGTTTATCTTCTTTGTATCTTTTGGTATTAGGTGGTTTTTCATAGTTTAAATATTTTAGATGTTTAGATGTTTTTTCAGGCTCATTAGAGTATATAAGTCACCTGAGTAGGCTCGCTCGGTTGCTCTTGCTTCCGCCTCAGCTGTTCGGTGACAACGCTGTTGAGCGCCGGCTTGCTCCATGCCTCTGTAGTTTTGTTAGCCTAGCCTTGTTTTTGTTTGGCCTGATGGGACCGGCTGTCTGATTTATCGTTCTTTATTTTGTTCAGGTTAGTAATGTGGGTTTGTGTTGTGTAGGGTGGTAGAGGAGTTGGCCCGGCTTCTACGGCCCTGTACAGGGTTGGCCCGGGTCACTTCTTTTATGTTTGTTTGGCCGGCTCACCAGGTCCACCTTTTCTTTGATACTTTTCAGTCTTTTTTGGGCACGGGAGGGTTGGAGTTTTTTTTCTAACTCTACAGATTAAAACATCAAGATAAAACAAAAGCTTAACAGTCTAAAAATAAATGAATAAAAAACAATTTTTGAAATTAACTGTTTTGCCTCCTGTGTCCTCTTTTAAATATGTTCGACTCTTTTGGGCCGTAACATATACATCCTATATCTACCTACCTTCTGTTCACATAAACCTATACATAGATACAGATGCATACACACACTCCCATTTTTTTTTCTTTCAAATCAAATAATAACACCTCCATACTATACTTAACATGTAGACCAATGAACAATACTATCACCTCAAGTCCTTTTGGTATCCATTTAGTATATTCAGTTTAAATAATCTTTTAAAATTACTTATTGTTGTACATGATTTTATCTCTTCACTGCAGCTGTTCCATACAATAACTCCTTTGGTTGTGATGCATTGATATTTAGAATTTGTTCTTATAGATTTCTTTTTAAATACATATGTTCCTCTTAAGTGATAATTGCTCTCTCTCATTTGAAACAACCCTTCAATACTGTCAGATAGTTGCTGATTATTTATTTTATACATAAATTGTGCAGTTTTGAAGTCAACAATATCTCTGAATTTTAGTGCTTTTAATTTAATAAACAGTGGAGTAGTTGGTGCTCTATAGGTGGTTTTATTTACAATTCTTAAGGCTCTCTTTTGAAGGATAAATATTGGTTCAGTGTTGGTTTTGTAAGTGTTTCCCCATACCTCCAAACAGTAAGTAATGTAAGGAAGTATGAAGGAACAATACAACATATACAATGTTTGCTGATTTAATAGGTAATTGATTTTATATAATATAGCAATTGATTTGGATATTTTAGCCTTAATATAATGTGGCTTCCAACATAATTTTTCATCGATTATTACTCCCAAGAATTTAAGTTCTTTTACTCGTTCTATTTCAATATCATTTATCCTAAGCTTTTGTTTACAGTTGTATACGATTACCAAAAATTATAAATTTAGTTTTACTTAAGTTCAGTGTTAGTTTATTTGCTACAAACCAGCTCTTTATCTTTTGTAATTCATTTTCCACTGTGTCCAAAAGTTGTTCCAGATTTTCTCCAGAACAGATTAAATTAGTATCATCAGCAAACAAAATGGTTTTCAGAGTTTTTGACACCTCCCATACATTATTAATATACAAGTTAAACAACAATGGTCCCAACACTGACCCCTGGGGGACCCCAAAAGTAATTTTCTTTGCCTTTGAAATATAGTTTTGCAGTTCAACATATTGTTGTCGATTATATAAGTAGCTTTTTAACCAAGAAAGTGCAGTCCCCCTAATTCCATATTTTTGTAATTTCATAATCAAGAAATTGTGGTCTACAGTGTCAAATGCTTTCTTAAGGTCCAAAATATCCCTACTGCATGTTTTCTTTGTTCTATTGCTGTTGTTATTTCTTCCACAAATTGAATAAGTGCATGAGAGGTTGTCCTATTAGTCCTGAAACCATATTGTTGATCACACAGTATATTATGTTTAGAAATAAAGTTATTGAGCCTTTTGGAGAATATTTTTCTAATATTTTTGAAAATTGAGAGAGCAGTGAAACAGGTCTGTAGTTTGAGAGTGTATGTTTTTCACCAGCCTTATATATTGGTATCACTTTTGCCATTTTCATTTTATCTGGAAAAACCCCCGTTTTCAAAGATTGATTACATACATGAGTTAAAGGTTTAACAACACAGCCAATAATACTTTTTACCATAAACATGTCAATACCATTCCAGTCAGTTGACTTTACTATTAAATGTTTTAACTATTTCTATAATTTCATTTTCATCAGTTTCCTTAACAAACATAGATTCATTAATATTTACATTCTTGCTTATCACATCATTTATACTGCCAGTCTTTGCAAACCCTTCAGCTAAACCTGGACCAACTCCAACAAAAAATCATTAAATTCATTTGCAGCTAAGGTCATATCCGTAACTTCTATATTATCTTTAGTCAGAAAATAGTTAGTGTGTCCCATTTTGCCTTTTTTTTTCTTGATAATTTCATTCAGCACTTTCCAGGTATTTCTTATATTGCTTCTATTGTCCTCCAGTAGTTTACTATAATAGTTCTTTTTATTGCTTCTCATGGTTCTGCTTAGTTTGTTTTTGTATATCTTGTATTTATTTTCTGCTTCTTTTGTCCTCTTCTTTAAAAATTCCTTATATAGTACATTTTTCTTCTTACATGCATTTAATATTCCGTTAGTTATCCACGGTTTTTCATCAGATTTCAGTTTTACCTCTTTCTTTACTACAGGACAGTTTTTTTCATAAAGTGATATTACAGCAGTCAAAAATGAATCATAAGCTTCATTCGCGTTATCTACATACATATTTCCCCAATCTTGTTTCATTAAATCCTCTTTGAATTTATTGATATTTTCTTGGGTTCTGTGTCGGCTCATTGTGTATATTTTTTTGTCTTTCCAGGTCCTAGTGTAGCTATGTATGTTTGCAAAAACTGGCAAATGGTCACTGGCATCATTTATTAATAAACCACTTTCAATTTTAGAGTCAAGGACATTGGTAAATATGTTATCAATTAATGTAGCACTATTTATTGTAATTCTGGTTGGTCGAGTGATAGAGGATACAAACCGATACTATACATCAAATTAAGGAACTCTGTAGTTTTGTTGTGTTCATGTGGGTTGAGCAAATCAATATTGAAGTCTCCACAGATAAAAACCATTTTTTATTATTGCTATTATTAAATATTTCTGTTATTTTCCTTAAACGTGTCAATATTTGATCCCGGTTTCCTATAAATGCAGCTAATTAAAATGTTTTTTGATTTTTCCATTTCAATTTGTACTGTGATGCATTCCATGATTGTATCTAAAGCAAAAGACATTTTATTAAATATTTTACATTGATATCTTTGGTCAATATATAATGCAACCCTCCACCTTTGGATTGTTTCCTGTTGATGATAAACAGTTTGTATCCTCAATCTCAACCCAATCATGTTGTTCTTCCGTGAGCCAAGTTTCTGTTATTGCTATTGCTGTGAATTTATTTTCCACTTGTTTTAGGCATTGTTTGATTTTTGAAAGGTTTGCGATAAGGCTCCTACTATTAAAATGTATAACTGATATTGTGCCATCCATTTTTATGTATTTTTAACTGCTCAACTGTGTAATATTCACACTGGCTGTCAGTCCCAATATAAAAATTATTATCTGGGTCAATATCATTTTCAATATCTTGTGGTTTATGTTCTATATATTTGTACGTTTCTAAGTTCAGTTGTTCATTTTTAACAGATAAGTTTATCATGGTCATTGTGTTTGATAAGTTCAGTTCAGTTTGTTTTCAGTTACCTTATGTTGGCCTATGTTGATCTCAATTCATTCCTTCTTCAATCTTATCCAGCTCAGTGATATCCTTAATGAGAAGCACTTTCGCTGCCTCAGGTGTCGACCCATGTAGTTTGATGAATATTTTACAATTTCTTGCCCATGTTGCCTGGATCTTGTTTTGTTTTCTGAGAATTCGTGCTTTCCTGGCGATGTCAGCATTTTTCTTGGTGAGGTGTTCGTTAATGTAAACTTCGGTGCCTTTTAATTTCCTTCCCTGTCTGAGAAGTGCTAACTTTTTCTTTCTGTTCATGAACCGGATTATTACCAATGGAGTGGCTGTTTTGCTTTTGTTCGGTAGGGTATGACAAGCCTCAATGTCCCCGCTGTCAACATGGATGCCTTTGCTGTCCAAAAAACAAATCACCTGTTGTTCCAGCGACTCCTTCTCCTCCTCGGAGGCTTCACTCATTCCGGCAGCAGTGTGCCCAGCGACTGCAGCCACCCTAGCATAACCGGTGTTGAGTTTTCAGACCGCTGATTACCACATCATTAATTCTGGTGTATTGCTCGAGGTCAGCAACCTGAGTCTCCAGAATAGCGATCTTCGGTCCTTCTCCAAGCTTTGCCTTTTTAGCGTTTGTATTTCCCCCATCAGATCAATGATTTTCTTTTGTTGTGCTGCTACAGTTGAAATCTCCGCCGACAAGAAGTCCAGAGATTTTTGATTTCCTCCACCTGCGTCGGGTAGGATTGGATTTTTCTTAGGCGGCATATTCCAGTTTTTCATAAATATCCGCGTCTGTGACATCTGTTGCTGTGCATATTTTGTTTTGACTCTTAATCAGAATTTTATGGCAGGTTTATGGCAGGAATCCAGACTCAGACCTGACTCAGACCTGCACAGCCTAATTCTCAATGCTATAAAAAAAACAGCAAACCTATACACTTTAAAATGAAAACACTATTCTATCCTGGGCTTAACTGAATTGCTCGTGATTTATGAAAAAAAGTTCCACACTTACCCTGCTCAATACAGAAGGGTTTTCTCTTTTGAGATAAACTGTCAGATGCACTGCTGTGGTAGGCTGTCTCTGTAGCAGGCATAAGCAACCCACCTCCCCAAGTAAGCCTGCGTTTGGGCATCTAAAAAAAAAAAAAAAAAAGACAACACATCAGGCTAACGTTCACCACTAAAAAAGTGTGCTATACTCAAGGCCGGACTAACCATTGGGCTTGACTGGGCTCAAGCCCATGGGCCCCGCCCAATAGGGGGCCCCGACCAATAGGGGACCCCGACCAATAGGGGACCCCGCCCGTTTACGTTAGATTTTTTCAATAATAATGTCAGTCATTTAATTTTTCATTTAAAGTTTGTTGATTGGTCTAGCATTGTTACCTAGTCCTGCCCTGCAATGAAAAATGTAATTTAATTAGCTAAATTAAATGTCAGTCATCTTGAGGTTTGGAAAATTAAAGAGGAAGTTATCAGTAAAATGAAAAGAGAATCCAGAGGACAACAACAAGCCTATCATTGAATCATCATCTCTTCAGTCAGAAACAGCGACCGAACAATGTCCAACTACAGATTCTTTATCCACTGATCCTGCTCGCTGGGGTAAAATTGATGAAAGTGTGCGAGCTTATTGGTAGCGAAAAGGTCAGTCGGCTCAAAATAAGGATGCTAATGTCAAGGCCTCTGAGCATACTACAAACATCAGAAGAGACTGTTTTCTAAAACTCATTTCAAGCGCAAAGCATTTGAATGGTGAGTACTTGCCCAGAGAATGGTTGCTCTACTCACCATCCACCGGTTATGTGTTTTGTTTTGCTTGCCGCCTTTTTGGCGAGGGTGACAGTCAATCCCTTTTGAGTCTGGCTATAATGACTGGAAACATGCTACCAGGCGCATTGCGAGCACGAGAATAGTGACAGTCATAGAAAGGCTATGTTTAATTACATCAACAGAGCAGCAGCTGACGGAGTTATAGATTCTCAACTTAAAAAGCAGTTTGAGTCGCAATGCAATTATTGGAGTGAAGTTTTGCAAAGAGTGGTTGCAGTTGTAAAATTTCTGTCAGAGCATTGGCTTTCCGAGGCTCCAGTGAAATATTTGGTCGAGCTGACAATGGGAATTACATGGGAATCCTGGAACTGATCAGTGAATTTGACCCATTCTTGAAATCACACATACAGATATATGGCAATGCTGGGGTAGGAACCTCATATCTCTCATCAAAAACATGTGACGAATTTATTGAGCTAATGAGCAATAGAGTGCTTTCTGAAATCATTGCTGAAGTGAAAGTGACAAAGTACTTTTCCATTTGCATTGATTCAACTCCGACATGACGCACATTGATCAGCTTACATTTATTATAAGGTATGTTTCACCCGTGGGCCTTGTAGAAGAGCGATTCTTAAAATTTCTCCTATTTCTAGCCACACAGGGAAGGCACTCTGTGATGCAGTGCTCACAGTTTTACGTGAGATGGACATAGATATTAGTAACTGCCGTGGACAGTGCTATGATAATGCCGCAAACATGGCAGGAGTGTACAACGGGCTGCAAGCTCACATCAAAGACATTAATCCACTAGTAGAGTGGGTGCCGTGCGCCGCGCACACGCTTAATCTGGCTGGAGTTAATAGCGTAAACTGCTGCACAGAGACCGCCGATTTTTTTAACTTCATTCAGACTTTGTTCAACTTCTGCTCGAAATCCACAACTAGATGGAAGGTGGTAACTGCAGGTTTGCAGCCTAACGAAAACCACCGCATTGAGACACTAAAATCTCTATCTGACACCAGGTGGGCTGCGCATGCACAGGCCATCAAAGGTCTTTAGTTAATGAAGCCAATAAACTTTATTAATTTTGATATTTTGTTCATTTTTTGAGTTGTTTGAAGTCTGTCAATTTCAAAGGCAAAAATAGTACAGAAATGTCTAGTTCAGATCAAATCCAACACCAAATTCTGTTCCAAAAAGGCAAAATGTAAATATAACTTGTCTAAAAGTACAAGGTTACAAGTTCCAAAGGATTCTGAGGAGTTTTCTAAGACTCTAGCCGTGGCTCTGGAGGGGCCTCCTCTAAAGGAAGGATCCTGGCAATTGGGAAATGGCATTTATTTCCCAAAGAAATGGCTGCCTCTTCACAGACTCATTACGACCACAGCCACAAATGTATCAAAAAACAAATTGATAACTTTTTTGGCACATGTGTCTAGATGAAGGTCTCAACAGAAATCGAGACTCATCAGACCAGGCAACAATTTTCCAGTCTTCAACTGTCCAATTTTGGTGACCTCGTGCAAATTGTAGCCTCTTTTTCCTATTTGTAGTGGAGATGAGTGGTACCCGGTGGGGTCTTCTGCTGTTGTAGCCCATCTGCCTCAAGGTTGTGCGTGTTGTGGCTTCACTAAACCCTAGAAATAGTTGTGCGTGAAAATCCTAGTAACTGAGCAGATTGTGAAATACTCAGACCTGCCGTCTGGCATCAACAACCATGTCACGCTCAAAATCGCTTAAATCACCTCTTTCCCATTCTGACAGTTTCAGGATATTGTCTTGACCAGGACCACACCCCTAAATGCACTGAAGCACTGGAACATACGCAGTAGAGCAAACCTGGTCACAGAAACATTCACAGTAGAAAAATTTTCATCTTTAGCACCAGATATTCCTTATTTCAAAAGGAAATTGACATTCCACTGTTTCACCAACACTAAAAAAAAAAAAAGGACCGAATTGGTTTGACACCAGGACCAGTCCAGGACAAGGAGAAACAATTGTAGGTAGGTAGGTGTCAGTAATTGTATATTTGACATTATGCTCTCACCTTTGCTCCAGTTCATATGCTTATCCACATACAAGTATGACTTGCACACGTGGAGGAAATTGTTGGTACCCTTCGGTCAATGAAAGAAAAACTCACAATGGTCACAGAAAAAAAAACTTTATTCTGATAAAGGTAATAATAAATAAAAATTCTATGAATGTTAACCAATGAAAGTCAGACATTGCTTTTCAACCATGCTTCAACGGAATTATTTAAAAAAAATAAACTCATGGAACAGGCCTAGACAAAAATATAGCGTTTCAGCGTCAGTTCAGGCAGGCCACGTAGTCAAGCTCTGCTGTCAGCTGACACCCAGATCAGCTGATCTGATTGCTATAGCACTCAATTGGTCCGTTCAAACAGGGCGCCCTATTTAAGTGCATTTTCAGTCTGCTGCTTGGCTGCTTCCACTGCATTGCTTGCAACCCACCTCCTCCCCGTATCGCCTCCTTAACTTTGTTTAACTTAATCAATGTCATACTGTTTTCATTGATGCATGCTCTGTTCTCAACGGGGGAATTTTATTTGCTGCTCTCCCAGTTTTAAATGGGAGATTGTCCCCAGAAGCTGCTGCTGTTACCTGACAAGCTTTCATGGAGCTCATGAAAGTATGGGTAACTTAGAACAGAGCCATACCGCCAAATGTAACTTTAACATCATGCAAATAAAAGTTATAAAAATCGGCTAAAGAATTGTCTATGGTATTTTTGACTCAAGTGGTCCTGACTGAATTGATGGTACCCCTAGAAAAGACTGTAAATAATGTGACCAAATGGACATGTTAATTCAAGGTGTGCGCATTAATTAGCATCACAGGTGTGTACAATCTTGTAATCAGTCAGTGGGCCTATTTATAGGGCTTCAGGTAGTCGCTGTGTTGTCTGGTGACATGGTGTGTAACACACTCAGAATGGACCAGAGGAAGCGAAGGAAAGAGTTGTATCAGGAGAATAGAAAGAAAATTATAGACAAGCATGATAAAGACCATCTCCAGCAGGAGGAAAATTGATGACAAATCTAGGGGTGTGCCGGTTTCAGAATTGGTGATGACGGTTATGACGTGAGTCAAATGTGACGGTTCATAACATAACCGTTGGGGATGTGAATAAACGAGCAGACACTGATTAGCTACTTGCTCTACGTTTATTTAAAATTAACAGCAAGACATCTAGCAGTGAATGTGCTTATTAAATTAATCACACACAGTAAACAAAACCAAGTTCCGTGACAGGAACACCAACATGTTCACTTTACTCGGTTTTAGTGACGATCTGACAGGGGTAGCTATGTTCCCCGCAGTGCTAAAAACTCGCTCTGATGCTGTGCTTGTAGCACAAATACACATGTATTTACGTGCCAATTTTGCTAAGAGCGGATAGCGTGTTTCATTGTCTCGCCACCATGCTAGTGGATCTGCCGTAGAGTCAATTGGTTGTTCTTGGAGATAGCGGGTTAACTCCGTGTCAGGGCGCGCTCTGATCGGTAAAGGGGCAGAGATTTCAGACCTCCGTTTATTAAGGAGATCTCCAAGATTGTGCACAGCACAGACCTCTCCCTCATCTCCAGCAGCAGCAGCCTCCGACGCACCACTAACTCCGCCCCCGTTTCCCTCGTCAGCTGATACAATTTCCCCTCGAAGTGCACCTTTGTCTCCTCCAATCCATCCCCCCCCCATTGCCCCTGTATCGTGGGTCAAGGAAAGATGACTTTGCCAAAAGCTCCTGAGTGGCTGGGGCACTGTATTTGTGCTAATGTCTGAGATCTGAGAGCATAGGCCTACGCTGAGTTTCATTTACGATGAGATGCGCTCTAGTTCACAGTGCAGTGCAAGTGAACGCGGCGCGCTGGCGCTTCCATGTCACGGTTATCATTGTCTGCTATATTTGCATTTTATTTATTAAAATACATGCAATTGGTTGATGAAACATTTTTTAAAATTAAGATAAAATTTGTACAAAACAGAATTCGTTTTTAAGAAAGGTTTTCTACAAAGCAAAATTTAATGAAGTGGTAAATATCATGTCTGACGATTTACAAAACTTCATTAAGTGGTAAAAAACATGTCTCCCGATATATTTCACATCTTATGATCCTATCTAAAAAATGAAAATAATTTTTGATAAAAATAATGTTTGTAAAAAATATTTTAATGACACGGTTTTGGCGGTTATAGAGTTCTAATGACGGTGTTCAACTATAACCGCCGATCACACGGTTATATACTAACCGTCACACCGCTAAGTAGTATAGTACTTTTTCTTCCTAGGGTGGACGCACACCTCTGACCTGCTAAATGTTTTTATTTGTGAATATGTTTGTGTATTTCTATGTATTTTCATCTGTCCTGGACACATTCCTGCACGGCCTGTCCGTCCTGGGAGTGGATCCCTCCTTCTGTGGTTCTCCCTGAGGTTTCTCTTTTTTCCCGGCTGGGTTTTTTTTGGAGTTTTTCCTCTGACCCTGATGGAGGGTCTAAGGACAGGGGATGTTGTCTAGTGCAGTCTGTTAAGCCCTTTGAGGCGACTGTTGTTGTGATATTGGGCTAAACAAAAATAAATGTCTTGTCAGTAGAGGGACTAGAGAGACAACAAAGAACATTAAAATCTTATAATACATTCAAAATTTGACAAAGAAATAAAAAATAAACAGTTCATTCATTGTTAATTTTCGTCCGAAGAATCTTCAGTTTTATCGGTGTCTGTCTCGCCATCGTGTTTCTTTTTCTGTTTTGTGCTAAATTTATCGTCTGAATTCTTTGCCATTGTCGTAGACGATTGTGCTTTGTGAACGTTTACGTGTCGTTTCAGAAAATGCTTTGCTTTAAATTTCTTCTCACAGACTGAACAGCTCAGAGTATTCCCTTTGTGAGCTGTCGCGTGCACCTTCAGCTTCTGTAACGAACTGAACGTTCTGTTGCATTCAGGGCACTCGTGATTTAAGGTTTCACCTCCGGAATCGCTTTCACTCTGGTCGTTTTCCAACATTTTATCTGTTTTCTTCTTGCGCCGTTTACGTTTTCTCTTTAGGCCAATATTCCCAGAAGGGATGGCCATTTTTTGCCCTTTGTCTATCTCAAAATTCATCTGGTTGCTGACAATTTTGAAGTCTTTTAATCGGATTACATTGATGGGAAGTTCTCCTCTGTTTTCGTCTACAATTTTGATTTGAATTTTTTCCGCTCTTGTCTTCACTTTCGCTAGCGTCGGACGAGTTCTCCGTCTTTTCTTCCGAGCTCGCTGCTTCGTTAGAGACTGCGTATGAAACCGTAGTCTGTCTTTTTCCGCCGCTTCAGTTTGTTCGCTTGGTTTTAAACTGACATTGTTTGAATTTTGCAATACGTCCGTTAGGGTCGGCCTCTTCTTCAGCGGCAACAGCTCTTCTTCCGATGAGTTTTCCGTCTGTTCTGTGCTCTCAGGACCTGAAAGTCCCTCGAATTCCCAGTTTTCGCACTCGTCCTCCTTGTGTCCGTTTTCATTGGAGTCGGTTTGAGGAGGCTCTGGGGCAGTTTCAGGGAATGTTATCAGGTTTGGTTCCTCCTTGAACTCTTCCTGTTTTAGTGAATCCAGAGAAAACGTGGAGACCTCGGCCTGTTCGTCTTTGACGGCGCTCGACAAAACCACCGAGCCAACTAAAACCTGTTCAAATCTGTTATAAGAATTTTATTCTTATAATTGTGTATATTGTTTATAGTTAGTTGGTGCTCATAGTTCTCTACAGGTCATGTCAAATCATGTTATGTCCTCCATGTTATTCCAAGCATGGTGTAGACATAACTAAAGACATGGCTTGCCGGAGGACTTCTGCACCTGGAGCCTGGAGCTGGGGCCTTGAGGGGATGGTGTATGCAAGATACACCTCCCACTGACAGCCCCACGGCAGTGATATAAAATGTAATGTTTTGCTTACCTCTGTAAGCAAAACGCACTATGTACCTTTGATATATCTGTGTACTTTGCTTCTCCTTGCAAGGAATAAAACCTGGCCTTTCGCTTTTTATAATATAATCTGTCTCCGTGTCTCTCTGGATAATATAAGGATATAGAATTCTTTTGGACATATAGAATTCTTATAACATTTGGTGCCGTGACCCGGATCTCAATATTCGTTGTTTCTCATGCAAAGAGGTGAACTGACGTGCACGGAGAAATGCAAAAACAAAGCATTTCTTGTAAGTCCCAAGCTGTGCTATTTAGCAGTAATGGCCAGATATCCCCTCTGTGTGTGTGTGTGAACACGATGACGAGATCTGGACGTAAAAAAAAAAAGAGAAGAGCAGAGAGACGAGAGGACAGAACAGACAGTCTGGCTGCGGAATAACTGGACTATTGGACTGAAAATTCAGGTAAACAGCTGTTTAATTTATTTTTTGGTGTGTGTGTGTGTGATTTGTAATTACCAAAGCTTCCGGAAGTAGTGTTTTGGAAATCTGACGTATGTTGAGCGGGCTGCATGTAGTTTACATCAGTAGTTGATGTTTTTCCATGAAGTGGGCCAGCATGCGAGATTCTTAAACGCTGAAAGATCGAGACCCTAAATGTCATCTAATGGTGAAATCCGCTTTATCGAGATCCTACATGTAAAATCTTAACGGGTGAGGTTTAAAGCCGAAAAAGTATGTGTTTTTGATCGAGATCCTACATGTAAAATCTTAACGGGTGAGGTTTTAAACGGGATATTCTGATGTTAATCTGTGTTAAGGCTTGTTGTCTTGCTAGATTTTAGTTTGATAGATACCTTATGCTTTGTAAGTCTTCAGGTGTTTCTTGAAACGGACCCGCACGTTAGTTCATTTGGCCGTGACCAGGGCGGGACTCTATGGCACTAGATAGAGCATCTAATTACAAGAAGGAGTATGAGGTCTAAATAGCTTGTCTAGAGAGCACAGGAATTTATCTTAGATTAATAATCACGTATCGTAATACGCCACAATCGAACTGCCTTGCATAGCTAGTATTGTTGGTTTTAATGGTGCGTTGGGCGCGGAAAACTCAGTATTGACCATTATCGAGAACCTACATGTAAAATCTTAACGGGTGAGATGAATGAGTCCGAAGTCAATGTGACTATAAAAAGACCTGCCTACGTAGAAGTGATTCCTGCAGATGAGAAATGAGATTTTAAAAGCCCACGAGCGCTTTTGCTGAAAAATGTTCACTGCTGGTGACGCGGTGAGTGAGAGAAAAAAGGGAAAAGCCCACTGAAAGTGATGGGGCTTATACTGAGAAGTGTTGGCAATACTGAGAATTGTTGACCTAAAAAGTTAAAGATAACAGGTGTGTTTGAGAGAATAAATGTGTTATGAATGGGCCATTGTTGGATGAAGAATGAGTCTAATGATGTGAATCAGAACAACGATAATGTTTTTGTTTAAAAAAGAAAGTTTGAACAACATGAGAAAGAAAGGTAGCTTCCATAAGCTATTTTTTCTAATTTGAGAAAAAACAGAAGTAGAGAAGGAAGACACTAATCATTTGTATTTTGTTTAAATGTTTTTGGAGCCTCTAGGTATCGGCTTCCTCCCTCTCTCCGGAAAACAGTGCTCTCTCCAACCTCTGCACCCCACCTCCCACCTGCGGATTTTCGGCTGAGAAAAAGGGAAAAAAAAACACGGAAGCGGTAAGATAAACCAATTCACACGAACGTTTATTTGTTTTAAATTTTGATCTATTGAGATTGACCAAAAAGGTATTTGTAAAGTGTGTTTGTAAATTGGATGAAACTTGAAATTAATATGAATGTAATGTATTTCTCTGAGGAAAAATGCACAATTGCCATTGGAGACGAGAGCGAGGTGGAGGTGGGCGTGACAGACGAGAGGGCACTGAGAGGAGGAGGAGGAGGTCGAAACTGGGTCCAGACGAGATCGAAGGACTGACCGCTTCAACTAACAGGTCAGGTACATAAACACATAAAAACACATAAGGACACATGTAACTGCACACACATAAACACATGTGTCAGGATTCATGTTTAAGTTGTCTGTTTTGTTTGATGTTGTGGTTCTTTTAAGTTTCTTAGTGGTTTCTTTATATTCTGATTATTGTTTCAGCTTGTTGTGGTGTTTTGGTTTTATTTTGAAATGTCTTACTCCTGTCTGTGTTTTATGATTTACTTCCTCCCTGTTGTCTTCCCCTTCTGTGTGATTGCCTGCTCCGCCCTGATGTGTTGCACCTGTTCCTTGTTGTCTGTGTGTCTTTATAACCTGTGTGTTTTTCCCCTGCTCTTTGCCAGGTCGTCGTCTCCCTACCCGTGAGTCTGTTTCGTGTTTCCTTGTGTCTTCCATCTTAGTCTGTGTTCTCTGTGGAGGTTTTATTGTTTTTCCTCAGTCTGGTTTTAGTTTATCTTGCATTCCTGATTGTTCTGTTCGGACCCTAGTTTTGTGGTTTCCGGTTCCTTGGATTTTGTTCTTGGATTTTGTTTTGTACCTGTGGACCAATAAACTTTATTTTAACCTTTTGCCTTTGTATGGGTTTTGCATTGGAGTCTTCCTGTTCCTGGGCCATTGGCCATAACAACATGTAAATACAGACACATAGACACAAACACGTACACATGAGACACACATCTACAGAGAAGGATGTGATTTTGGTTTATGAGAGAAAATAATGAGGATTCTGTTAAAGAACAGAGTTGGTTTTGTATTTTATGTGACATAGAAATGTTAACATTAAAGGTTTAAAGAAGTTAAAGATCCAACACTTGGATCTAAAATAAAAGTAGTGATTGATGTTTTGCTAAACAATGTTGTGTATCTATTAGTACGAGAACTAATAGAGGTCCTTAATATCAGTGTGGTTCAAACACACGGTATAACGCCAATAAAAGAATGAAAATGAATACTTTGTAATTGGAAGAATTTAAATATGCGTCTTAAAATTGAATTGCGTAGAGTAAGTTTATAAAGATAATATAACTTTATAGTTATGGGCCATAAGCTCATATTTAAAAGAAAACAAGGTTACCAGAATCTAAGTAAAGAAAAGAAACATTTATGTATTTCTTTGGTTTGGTTCTAACAAAGTGTGAAAATGGAGAAAGTGGATTCAAAGCGACCACTGTTTTGGATTCACAGGAATGTTTAAACACAAGATAACATTCTATGTAAGTCAAGGTGACAGGGGCTTCACAGCACCCTCCTTTTTGCTCCCAAGAGCGAGAAATGTTTTGTTTGGGTTTTTGTTTTTTTAGCTCCACAGACATGGTGGGAGCCTTTACATTAAACAAACTTTTAATGTTGAGAAGAATACTGAGTTATGAATGTCAGTGACAGAAACAGATTGCACTGAACTGATGTGTTAAATAAAGTTTATGATACTTAATTATGAAAACTGTTTGACCTTCTGACAGGTCTGTTGATATGAATAAAAGTCCACATTTGAGTTTTATTGAATGTATGAAACATGATTTGGTAAACTAAACGATTGAATTAATGAGATTGAATATGGTTTTGGAAAAGAAAACCTTAAAGTTTAAGTAATTGGAGAACTGAAATGAATATAGTTCAGATAATTATTTATTTTGGTACTTTATAACTAAGGTATAGTGTTACCTATACAATAAAAATTTAAACTGTAATGTAAATTGGTAATCTGGTTTTGGTGATTAAAAACATATCTATGTTAAAACAGTTCAAACTGTTAAAACAATCTTAAAGGTTTTATTTGAAAAATTGAAAGGTAATGAGAAATAAATAAAAAAGATAATTGTTAAACTAACAAGGTAAATTGTAAAGTTTAAGAGCATATGCCAATGGCTCGCTGGGTTTTTATCACTGTTTGAAGTGATTAAAATTTTTTTTTTTTTTTTTTGGAGTACTGGGACTAACACAAGGTCCTTTTGAATAGATTTGAATGTTGTTTTGGTTTTGGTTTTGATCAAACTTTAGGTTGTTGTAACCTAAAGAAAAAGAAAAAAAAAGGTTGAGATGTTACATTGTATTGAATGAACAGTAATGATAATTACTGATTACAATTTTGGTGAAGTTGAATAAATAAAGAGAGACACGTTATTTTGATTTTACACTTGATGTTTAAAGGTTCTGTTTAATATTGAGTGAGGTGAATTCTTTATGGGACATCTGAATGCCAAATTAGTGGAAATATAAAAATAGTAATTGATGACATTGTTTTATGTTACGTTTAAATTAATATGGGAAAAATACAAAAACGAACTGGTTTATTGTATTGAGCACCTGGTGGTAAAACTGAGTTTTACAGAGACGGTATAGAACAAATCTATACTGAACAAAATCTTGAAGAAATTTTATTTAAAAATAAAGCAGAATTTGAGAGGAAATTTGTTGATTTTATGTTTGGTCTTTCCTTTAAAAAAAAAAAAAAAAAAACGACAGTCACAAAGGTGATGGTGTTTTGGAGGAAAGCAGAGTGAACAGAGCAGAGGCTTTGTGGAGGGTTCAAGCAGCTGGGACATGCTGCTGTTACTGGTTTAACCCCAGAGAGGGGGGTCTGAACCCAAGGGTGATTAAGGGCGTACTCACACTAGGCACGGTTGCCATGAACCGGGCCCGAGTACGATTGCCCCCCTCCCCACTCCCCCGCTGGCCTGCACTCACATTGGGTTTCAGCATTCGTGCCGGAGCACGCTTACGTCATTATGGTGCGACGGTTTCGGGATAAACAGGAAGAGCGGCGCTCTCTGAACACAACGGAGTCCATCGCTCTGTTTTATTTGTGGATAAGTTTGTGTCGTTTGGTACACGGTGGTCCACAGCCCTCTCACAGCCTGTTGTTAAACAGATTTGTCGCCTTAGTGGCGCGAAAATTTTCACGTAATCGTGCTGCTCGTATGAGGAGGTTTGCAAGGTACCAGCTGAAGTGCAGCAAGGACTTTGCAGCTTTGATTACGGTCTACAGTTCCCGTACATCGACATGGTAAGAATTAATATAATGAAATGTCATTGAATACAATTGAAAAGTGTATTGTGAAATTTGAAATACAATATGTGTATAATGTTTTTTTTGTAATTACGACAGTAGCGTTCTAAAGGTAATAATCTTGTAACTTAATATAATTTGCTGGTTAATATTAGCTACATTCTTGTATTAAGACACCCGTATTCAACGGGACACACAACTGTTATGTATGCACTGGAGTAGTAGTTTGTTGTTTATTTAATTTCACTTCAAAGTGCTGTAAGGTAATTGTGTATGCATAAACTATATACAGTTAACAATATTTTTCCATTCTGCTGCAGGACCATATGGATTCGGCAGAGATCTGCTGTGTGGTGGCAGCATGTTCTCAGCAGCTGGACAGACTGTGAGTGGAAGGCTAATTTCAGAATGAGAAGGACATCATTCTTGCAGTTGTGCAACAGCCTGCAGCCGCACCTTCAAAGACAGACCACTTCATTCAGAAAACCAGTGCCCTTGGACCAACGTGTTGCAATATGTCTGGCCACAAATGTAGAGTTCAGAACCATCTCCCATTTATTTGGGATTGGTCAGCACTTCTCATAAAAAAACAACAAAAAAAAACAGTATTTCACATAACACAACCATGTGCAGTGGTGAAACAAAATAGGCTACCTTGTGTGTGTGGTGTATAATTTATGGAAGTGTGTGGTATATATTGTAGAGGTTCGAGGTCGAATTATAAAGTGTAGAGGTTTGAGGTAGTGTTAGGTTAAAGTGCATAGTAAATATATGCTACGGTATATTAAACAACTTCTGAAAGCAAATAAGAGTATTAACAACAACAACAGCCTCATCCTGGCTTCAAATAGCACAGAAGACGTTAGATTCATGAGTTTGTTTGGACAAGACCTCAGTCCCATATGCCTGAGAGAAACCTGCCCTGGTGCATAGACACTGCAAGACTGGGTGTTACATGATGAAATGTTATGATTAAAATACATTTTTCATTTACATTTTCACTTCACTTTTCCTCCAACACATAATAGCAAAGAATAATCATGAACTGAATTGTCAACTTTGTCAATTCTTTTAACATGCCAAGGGGAATGAATGTATTGTAATGACTTTACTGTAGCCCAATGATAAAGATGTAATATGTTGTCATTAAAGTACACTTTTAAACCAAGGAGAACAGGCACAGATGATTTACACTTTGGAAGCAAAAGTTAAATTTACAACTTAGGTAAAGCCTAAATCAAGTCTAAGTGCATTACCACATTGCAACATACATAAAATGAACGGTCTGCAGACTAGCATTTAGAGAAAATAACAGGTATGTACATTAAGAATCCAAAGAGTGACATTTGTTGTGAAAAACACTAGTATTGCCAGAATCAAAGAGAGTGTAGACTTGAGTTTTCCACACCAGACTAGTGTAAATGTCAGCACAGCTATAAATAATCCACTCAAGTACAGATTCAAGTTGTTTTGGAGCGTCGCATGGAGCGTCGCAAAACCGTGACGTCACGCGTCTTGTTCCATGCTCCAGCACGGTTGGCGCTCACACTACATGCGAACCGCGCCCGAGCCCAACTAACCGTGCTCTGGCCCACCTCTTCCAAGCGGGCCAGGGCGCCAATCGAGCCGCGCCGGCACGGTTCGAGCACTCACACTAGTCAAACGAACCGCGCTATGGTGGTCAAACGCGCTCGGGCACGGTTCAAACTGGCTAGTGTGAGTAGGCCCTAAGAAATTTTGTTTTGAAGTAAGAGAAAAATGTGTTTTCTTTCTAAAGAAAGTAATTTGAGGTAAATTAAACAATATTTTGAGAATATTCTAATTTAAAAGAACATGTGAAATAAATTGTGAATTGAAGGTGAATGTTTAAAAGTTTGTGAAAATAGATCATGAGAAACCAGATCTGATCTATATAAATTATTTTTGTTTGCATCAACTGAGTTAAAATTTGTCAAATTGTGGATGATACCAATTACAGTTACAGGTACAGACCTACAACTAATGGTAACTAAAAATAAAACTGAACTAAACAAAGTTAAGTTTTAAATATAACATAAACAAAAGTGATGCTATTTGGAAAACATAAAGAAGATGAATAATTAGAAATGCTAATTAATGATATAACAATTTAAGGTGGTAATTGGAAAAAAAAACAATCTGTTTTGATTTTATTTTTGATTTTTGTTTCATTTTTGTTTCATTTTTTTTGGTATTTTGAGCCATGGTAGTACCACATCTCAAAAAGGGGGGAGATGAAGGTTTAAACAAAACTGTATTAAAGTGCTGAAGGGATGCTTGGTTAACCTAATGGTTAGCATGAGGCTGAAACAACAGTGTTTAATACAGTTAAAAGTTTAAATCAAATAATGAAATAAAGAAAGTTGACAGGACTTTTCTGGAGAAGCACTGTTTAGTCTGATTAAACCTTTTCAGATTAAAATAGATTTCCAGCAGACCATATCTGTGGAAACAGGGTTTATCTGCTGTTTCAATTTTATGGTTTGATCATTTTAAGGGCTTTTATGGTTTCGTTTGACGAAAACCTAGGAGGCACTTTCTATGGGTCTATAATGTCAGATAACGTTCTGATTTGTTTGTTTGTTCTTTATTTGGATGGAAGCCAACTACAACAAGTATACCAGTTCAGAAAAGGAGTTTTGAAAATTAATATAGCCACCACCAGTAAGAGCTAATATTAATATAGTTCTTTGAACTTATATCATCTTGGTTTACACCTGTGAAGGGAAGCACACCTGTGAGCAGGGCTAGTGACGGGGGTCACATGACATGACTTCCTGTGACATCACTCTGAACTTGACAAACGTAGAGATCAGGGACAGGTGCAGTGCAAAGCAGAAGTCTGGAGGTTTTGTGAAAGTAAGACCATTAGACCAGCGTTGCCTGCAGACCGGAAACATGCGTCCTTAAAGGATCCTCGTTTTATTTGTGTTCACATACAATGTGACGGAAAACATCGTGAGTGGAAACTCACACTTTCGGAGCCAAACAGCAGCTCCCTCAGGTTCATTTGAGAGCCCCATTTACATCGACGACAGAGGTGGCCTTCGAAGGTGTCCTTAATGAATATAAGGCTAAAATTCAATTAGCATTAGGATTTGAATTTTTACCATTTGGGACAATTTATGAAAAGGTGGATTAAAGTATATAAGGTATATTTATAAACAACAAAGGTTTATGAATTGTACGAGAGATGCTGTAACTGTTAATTAAAACTGGAAATGAGAGAAAACTGGTCCAAGGACTGGACAGAACAACATAGCACTGAGCATACTTTTAGCTGAAAAGGGGGGATCTACAAAAGGATTTCCTCCAAAGTAACACAGGACTAGTTACAGCAGAACTAAAGTCTTTAAGAAAGTACTTCAAACTCTAACAGAGAAATTAGAGAAATTAATTTTGGAATAGAGAAATTAATTTTGACCTGGTTTTACAACATATTTGGAAAACTGACTGGGATTTTAGAATCTGTATTGAGATACAGTACATGTACTTGTTGTTGCACTTCCATGTCTAATAACGTTTGTTTGTGTTGCTTTACATGTACCGGAGCTTGTTGGTGAGATTGATGAATGTGGCCATTGCTGGGTCAACATTCCTGGACAAAACAAAAAAACAAAGCCAAACGACTAAGGTCAAGGCTTTGACCTCAGATGAACACTTTGATATCTGAGGGACGTTATTGTTTGCATGAACACCAACGGGACAACAGCTCCAGGACGGATCATACTACAGACCTAAGGGCCGTATGGTTCATTGAATTGATTATGCTGAAGAGAATTGATTTTAATCATTATGAATGTGCATATGTCTCACTCCATGTGTTTTTCTTTTCGTTACAGGGACAGAAATGGACAGGCAGGGACAGGCCAGAGATCTTGAGTCCAATGGGTTGACCAGCTCAACCTCTGGCAATTTTTTCTACTTTATTTTGGAGTGACACCATGTTTTGATTTATGATTTATGGACATTTATGATTTATGGACTTTAAAGAATTTGACTTTGAAGAATCAGTGCATTACTCTGTGGGTTCCCATTTGATTTGAAACATATCCCATTATAATCATTTGTTGTGTTTGTTTTCACATGTGTTGTAAGTTAATCATTTGAAGTGATTACATACGTTTGATGCTTGATGTTTGTGTTTTGTCACCGCCTTTGGGGCAAGGGGTGGATAGAAGAGTTTTTCCCAGCTTTAGGTCATTTTACCAATGGGTCAAAATGTTCTTCTGGCTAGGTCAACGCCCTGCTGGGTTTTCGCTTCTGTCATACAACTCACACTCAAGCTAGTAGGTTGTTTATGCTTATAGTTAGTTGGTGCTCATAGTTCTCTACAGGTCATGTCAAATCATGTTATGTCCTCCATGTTAGTCCAAGCATGGTGTAGACGTAACTAAGGACATGGCTTGCCGGAGGACTTCTGCACCTGGAGCCTGGAGCTGGGGCCTTGAGGGGAGTGTGTATGCAAGATACGCCTCCCACGGACAGCCCCCAGTGATATAAAATGTAATGTTTTGTTTATTTAGGTAAGCAAAACGCACTATGTACCTTTGATATATCTGTGTACTTTGCTTCCCTTGCAAGGAATAAAACCTGGCCTTTCGCTTTTTATAATATAATCTGTCTCCGTGTCTCTCTGCGTAATATAAGGATATAGAATTCTTTTGGACATATAGAATTCTTATAACATTTCCTTTGGTCCTTTCCGGGCTGCTCTGCTGTGAGAGGGGCCGTGTGTTCATGTTCAATGCCCCCGTATACGTTTTGGGCTTCAGCTGGAGATCGGCAGACATGTCAGGGAGAGAGAGGAAAGGAGCATCTCGTATCGGATCACCAACCGCGCTGCTTTCATCTTCCAGGTTTCTTTCTCTACCCCTCACTTGGTCTGCTTCGTCCTCCTCCAGTTTGTCAGACAACGCCAGGACCCTCTTCTTTAGTGTCTTGGGGCGTGTCCTGAGATCTAATGCCCTCGAACCAGGAACCAACTCCTTCCACTCTACCAGCATTTCTCTGAGTTCAATGACCTCTCTCTCAAGACCTCTATTTCTTAGCCTACGGTCTTTGACTGACTTCCGAGTGTTTACTTCCTCTTCCTCTGCCTGAGTGATGGCTGACTCAGCTGTTTTGACCTGCTTAAAAAACACCTCCTCTGCATAGCTGGTCCAAAAGGTTTCCTGGGTGGCATTCTTTACCTCGAGGAACCTGTTCTCACACTCCGCTGTCTTTTCATCAATTTGGTTTGCAGATTCTATGACCTCCTCATCCGTTGACTCTCTCAGGGCTTCAGCATACTCATGTCCCGCATCTATGACTTTAGAAAAGTCTGTCCTGAAAATCTTCCATTCACTGAGAACTTCAGTCGGTTCCAAGAGTCCCGGTTTGGTGAGAGTATGAGCCCTTTTGGTGAATGAAGCCTGTGCTCTTGATCGCACACTTTTAAGCTTTTCCAAGTCTGCCATTGTTACTCCCTTTGTGTTGACTGGAGAGACGTCAATGCCAATGTGCACACGAGCTCCTTTATCCTTGATCAACGGGCAGTTTGATTAATGATAAACTTGGGGTCAGTCAAAGAAGTGAGAGGCCAGCTGATCCTGGGTTGATTGAGCTTCCTTAATGAAGCAGTCCGTGGCTGTTTTTTTTTTTTTTTTTTTTTTCAATTTAAAAATTTCTTTATTACACCTAATCTGGCCTTAGCCACAACATAACACAATAGCATTTGTCAGGGTCAGTAAGAAAACCATACTAAACATTTTTAAAAATGTTTTCATAAGAAGCAGAGGCAACAGTACAAATATAGGAGCAGACAGAGAAACTGTCTTAAGCAGAGCTTTTCTTGGGTCTTCCTCTTGGTTTTTTAGCGAGTCCTGGTGACGTCCTGGGTGCCATCTCACTGCCTTTTGTGGCGCTCTTCTTTGCTTTAGGACTTTTTACAGGACTCTTCTTCACACCATTAACTTCTTTCTTCTTGGTGACTCTCTTTTTCTTGACGGGACTTCCTTCCGTATCTTCACTTTCGTCTTCTTTTTCAACTATTTTTTTTCGTTTTGTTGCCTTCTGTGCAGGAGGTGACGCAGTTCCGTTGACAGCGGCAAACTCCAGCTTCCCGTCATCCTTGGCCTGGATTTCTTTAAGTCCGGCCTGCAGGATGGAGCGTAGCTTCTCATAAGGCGGTTTGTCATGGTAACCCAACTTCTTTACCTCCTCCAAGAACCTCTGGATCTCATCTGGTTTGTCTTTAGAGGAAAAGCACTGAGTCATAAACTCAGAAATGTTGTCTTGACACCTGACTTTAGAGTCCCTCACATAGATGGGGTCCTGCAGCTTGTCCTCCCAGGGCAGTCGGCTACATAGCCACTGCACCATGCAGTAGCACAAGATCTCCATGTCACTTCTCCTACAAGCAGCTGCTCCTTTGTGTGCGTCGATGCTTGTAAACTCAATTGTACCGTCATGACACCTCTTGGGGTCTTCCTTGTACTCCTTTAGGACACCTTCTGGGGAGTATCTGTACGCTAGCCCATAATCTACCAAGTAAATCTGGTTAGGATCACTGTAGCTCAACATGATGTTTGATGCCTTAATGTCAGCATGCACATACTCATGCTCATGGATGTACTCTAAAATATCCAGCATTCGAAGGCCAAGCTGCAAGACCAGTTTTCTGGGAAACCGCTTTCCACATTCTTCAAACTTCTTCTGCAGGTCTATGCCAAGTCTGTCTATAACCATGAACCGGTATTTTTTCCCGCCTTTCTCATGAAGCCCTGAGCCCCAGTATCTGGAACACCCAGACTTTTCTGCTTGTGAGACTTTATCCAGTTCTGAATCAGCTCAGGCTTTGCTGCTCGCATGTAGAACTTGAGCTCTGAGAACAGTGGTCCATTGTCACTGGGCTCCACTTTAATGACATATCGGGCATCTGCACCAACAGGTTTTGCAGTGTTCTCATCAGCCAGATAAATAAGTCCAAAGCCCCCTTGTCCAACAGGTGCCCCCAGTTTCCATGCTTTCGGAGGCATCTTTTGCGAAATGGTCAAAGGTTCTCTGTCTGTGTTATATTTAGCTCTGACGACCAAACTTCCCGCAAAACTACCGGCCCGAGATGCTGAGTTTGTTGAGTTTTCAGACCGCTGATTACCACATCATTAATTCTGGTGTATTGCTCGAGGTCAGCAACCTGAGTCTCCAGAATAGCGATCTTTCGGTCCTTCTCCAGGCTTTGCCTTTTTAGCGTTTGTATTTCCCCCATCAGATCAATGATTTTCTTTTGTTGTGCTGCTACAGTTGAAATCTCCGCCGACAAGAAGTCCAGAGATTTTTTGATTTCCTCCACCTCGTCGGGTAGGATTGGATTTTTCTTAGGCGGCATATTCCAGTTTTTTCATAAATATCCGCGTCTGTGACATCTGTTGCTGTGCATATTTTGTTTTTGACTCTTAATCAGAATTTTATGGCAGGTTTATGGCAGGAATCCAGACTCAGACCTGACTCAGACCTGCACAGCCTAATTCTCAATGCTATAAAAAAAACAGCAAACCTATACACTTTAAAATAAAAAACACTATTCTATCCTGGGCTTAACTGAATTGCTCGTGATTTATGAAAAAAAGTTCCACACTTACCCTGCTCAATACAGGAGGGTTTTCTCTTTTGAGATAAACTGTCAGATGCACTGCTGTGGTAGGCTGTCTCTGTAGCAGGCATAAGCAACCCACCTCCCCAAGTAAGCCTGCGTTTGGGCATCTAAAAAAAAAAAAAAAAAAAAAAAGACAACACATCAGGCTAACGTTCACCACTAAAAAAGTGTGCTATACTCAAGGCCGGACTAACCATTGGGCTTGACTGGGCTCAAGCCCCATGCCCTTAATAGGGGCCCCGACCAATAGGGGACCCCGCCCGTTTACGTTAGATTTTTTCAATAATAATGTCAGTCATTTAATTTTTCATTTAAAGTTTGTTGATTGGTCTAGCATTGTTACCTGGTCCTGCCCTGCAATGAAAAATGTAATTTAATTATTAATAATTAGCTAAATTAAATGTCAGTCATCTTGAGGTTTGCTGATTGGTTATTGGCAGTTACGCAGTGCCTCGTTTACTGCCGTTGAAAAAAACTGTCTGCATTAGACAGTGATGTAATGGCGGACAAACGGTATCAGAGTGGCGCGCTTAAAAGAAAATTAAAGAATGAAAGACAGCAACGCAAAAAGGAAGTTATCAGTAAAATGAAAAGGATTACTGGATTTTTTACACCCATGACACCACAGCTTGATGTGCAAGCGGAGAATCCAGAGGACAACAACAACCCAAACCCGCTGGAAGAAACGGTTGGAGACGATTTGAATTCACGAGCAGGGGAGCCTATCATTGAATCATCATCTCTTCAGTCAGAAACAGCGACCGAACAATGTCCAACTACAGATTCTTTATCCACTGATCCTGCTCGCTGGGGTAAAATTGATGAAAGTGTGCGAGCTTATTGGGCGCGAAAAGGTCCGGAGTCGGCTCAAAATAAGGATGCTAATGTCAAGGCCTCTGAACGCCACTACAAACATCAGAAGAGACTGTTTTCTAAAACTCATTTCAAACGCAAGCATTTGAATGGTGAGTACTTGCCCAGAGAATGGTTGCTCTACTCACCATCCACCGGTTATGTGTTTTGTTTTGCTTGCCGCCTTTTTGGCGAGGGTGACGGTCAATCCCTTTTTGAGTCTGGCTATAATGACTGGAAACATACTACCAGACGCATTGCCGAGCACGAGAATAGTGACAGTCATAGAAAGGCTATGTTTAATTACATCAACAGAGCAGCAGCTGACGGAGTTATAGATTCTCAACTTAAAAAGCAGTTTGAGTCGCAATGCAATTATTGGAGTGAAGTTTTGCAAAGAGTGGTTGCAGTTGTAAAATTTCTGTCAGAGCGGGGATTGGCTTTCCGAGGCTCCAGTGAAATATTTGGTCGAGCTGACAATGGGAATTACATGGGAATCCTGGAACTGATCAGTGAATTTGACCCATTCTTGAAATCACACATACAGATATATGGCAATGCTGGGGTAGGAACCCCCTCATATCTCTCATCAAAAACATGTGACGAATTTATTGAGCTAATGAGCAATAGAGTGCTTTCTGAAATCATTGCTGAAGTGAAAGTGACAAAGTACTTTTCCATTTGCATTGATTCAACTCCGACATGACGCACATTGATCAGCTTACATTTATTATAAGGTATGTTTCACCCGTGGGCCTTGTAGAAGAGCGATTCTTAAAATTTCTCCTATTTCTAGCCACACAGGAAGGCACTCTGTGATGCAGTGCTCACAGTTTTACGTGAGATGGACATAGATATTAGTAACTGCCGTGGACAGTGCTATGATAATGCCGCAAACATGGCAGGAGTGTACAACGGGCTGCAAGCTCACATCAAAGACATTAATCCACTAGTAGAGCGGGTGCCGTGCGCGCGCGCACACGCTAATCTGGCTGGAGTTAATAGCGTAAACTGCTGCACAGACACCGCCGATTTTTTTAACTTCATTCAGACTTTGTTCAACTTCTGCTCGAAATCCACAACTAGATGGAAGGTGGTAACTGCAGGTTTGCAGCCTAACGAAAACCACCGCATTGAGACACTAAAATCTCTCTCTGACACCAGGTGGGCTGCATGCACAGGCCACCAAGGCACTGTGCATAAATTATGCCAATGTTCAAGAGTCACTGATGAACATTGCAGAAGACAGCAAACAGAACCCGACAACACAAAATTATGCTTGGTCACTGCATAAAAAAATTAACAGGCTTGAGACTACTTTTCTTTGCACTATGTGGAATCATGTTCTCCAACGCTTTCATGGGACAAGTGTTGCACTTCAAGCTGTAGATCTGGACCTGTGCAATGCTGTTGATTTGGTGAGGTCACTGCGGGAATATATTGTTGGTTTGAGAGATGAATTTGATTTGTTTGAAGACCAAGCAAAAGCGATGTCTCCCACCGTTTCAGAAACATACAAACAAGACACACAAAGACAAAGAAAACGCAAGACTCATGTGGGTGAGTCTGCAACACCTGAGGTTCACTTATCAGGAAGAGAACGGTTCTCATCTGGTGTGTTTCTAGTTGTGATGGATAGGCTGCTGGCTGAACTTGATCGCCGTTTTCAGTCCTATAATGACCTCAACAGCACTTTTGGTTTCCTGAACAACATATCTACGCTCTCTGCAGAACATCTTCATAAAAAGCAGCAGATCTACAGAAGAGATACCACACTGACCTGGAAAATGAATTTTGCGAAGAAATAATCCAGTTCAAAGAATTCATCTGCCATGATGAGCCATCATCTGCTAGTGAACTTCTTTTGTGCATTAAAAAAAGAAAACTACAGACCATCTTCCCAAACGTGGATGTCGCTCTCAGACTTTACCTGACATTACCAGTCACAAATGCAAGTGGGGCGCAGTTTCTCCAAACTGAAACTAGTAAAAATAGACTAAGATCCACAATTGTCCAGCAGAAATTAAATCATCTCACTCTGATGTCAATTGAGAGTGACCTTCTACGTAAGGTGGATTTTACTGATTTGATCAAAGACTTTGCTGCAAAGAAATCCAGAAGATGCCACTTCTAAATAGTAATATCTTTAAAATGAGATGACATACATGAAGTCATAACCTGATTACCTTTCTCTCTCTTTCTCTACCTTGCCTGTTGTTGTTTTAAATGATCAGCCTCTGGATTCTGTTGTTGATGTCTTGCTTTCTTAAGATATAATAGTGTACTATTTTTATTTTATTTTATTGAGTGTACATTTCTAATTTGTGTGCATAGTTTAGATTTTTCACTGCACGCACACACAATTTATCTTGCACTTTGTTCAATAAGTTATTTTGCTATATTCTTGCAATTGAAGGCACTTCCTATATTATAATTGCTATCTTATATTAGCCTACCACTAAATTTGAACAAAGTTAGGCATGTTCTATGAAGTTCTATTTATGTATTTTTGCTAGAGTACTAAATTACATCTAATGTTCTTTAAAATGTCATGGTAATGAGAAAATGCTTATATAATTTTGTTATATATTATTCTCTAAGATTATAATTTATGTGATGTAGTAGACATACTGTAGGTCAAAGTCAGTCTAACACTGCCTGTTCTGGCCTCATAGAAACTCTTTCCACTATCCAGTTAGTTAAACACCTCCACACAATTAGTCACGGACGCCAGGATGGGTTTAGACCGTTCTTTATATGGCAGGTGTGAAACTGTAACAATAAATACAGTACATACATAAGTAAAAATTGAAAAGAAATACAGAAATACAGCCTTTAGCCGATAATGCTAACCAACTGCACATAGCAACATTGCAACGAAGTAAACATGCATAGATATGCTAAATACCTTGTAAATAACAGCTTTATAGCTTAAGTAGATTATCGTTTCTACATCCAGTGTTCATTTTTTATGTGTTACTTTTATAATACTTACAGGGAATGCCCTTGTGAACTCGCTAGAGAGCGTGAACTGAACACCACCACGGCTGATTCTTACAGTCGTCTTTTCCTCACGTGGCCTACAGGCGCACTTCCTGTCTCACTTAAAGGGCCAGCGCACATAACTAAACTTAGGAAATATACAAGCCAAAACACTCCCCGTCTGGTATCTTAAGAATACCACAAATACAGAGAACTTAAACGTCACTAGATAACAGGAAAACCATTTCTGAAATTGGTCTATAATATGTCTTAACAGTACCTTGAGAAGCAACTCTAACTTCAGCTTTTCTAACAATACCATCTTCACTAGGAACTGACTGAGTTATTACTCCCATTGGCCACTCGTTCCTTCTTGTTTGTTTGTCCTTGAGGAGAACTACATCTCCTTTTTTAATGTCAATTCTTTTGTGATGCCATTTTTGTCGAGATTGAAGGGTGTTGAGATACTCCTTACGCCACCTGCTCCAAAAATTGTCCGCAAGGAACTGAACACGCTTCCAGTGGCTTTTGAGCATCTCCTTGGGATTGATTTCAACGCAGAACGGGGGCACTGCATGTGTTTTTTGTGTGAGTAGCATCGCAGGTGACAAGATGTGGGGATGCTCTGGATCTGATGACACTGGTAGTAACGGTCGAGCATTTATTATGGACGTGACCTCCGCCAAGAAAGTGGTCAGGATCTCATGGGTGAGCTGAACTCGACCGGCTTGCAGCAGCATGTTACTGAGTATCTGGCGTGCCACACCAATCATCCGTTCCCAAACTCCCCCCATATGGGATGAATGAGGAGGGTTAAAAATCCATGTACACTTCTGATCCTGAAGATAACGTTGAACCTTGTCTGTGTTTGAGTCATTTACTGTCATTTCTTTTTGTGCACCAATGAAGTTAGTGCCGCAATCAGAGCGTAGTTGTTTCGCTGGTCCTCGCAGGGCAAAGAAGCGCCTCAACGCGTTGATGAAACTTGAAGAACTCATTTCCTCCACTACTTCAATGTGCACAGCCCTTGTGCATAGACAGGTAAAGAGTACAGCCCAACGTTTATTATTTGCCTGCCCTCCTCTAGTTCGTCTTGTGGATACCTCCCATGGGCCAAACATGTCCATACCCACATATGAAAAGGGAGGCTCTACTTGGAGTCGGTCTACTGGCAGATCACTCATTATTTGCTCTTCAAACTTGCCTCTTAACTTTTACACGTGATGCATTTGTTAATGACTTTGCCAACACTCCTTTTGCACCTACAACCCACAGACCACTTTCCCTTACAGCACCCTCTGTAAAATGTCTCCTTGGTGATTTACCCTTTCATGATGATGTCGCACTAGGAGGCTTGTGATGTAGTGACTGCCTGGCAGGATAATAGGGTGCGTTTCATTAATCCCTAACCCTGCATGTGTGATGCGACCACCTACTCTTATTATACCGTCACAGTCAATAATGGGGTTAAGCTTTATAAGTGGGCTGGTTTTGGAGAGGGTTTCTTTCAAAGTGATACATTTGATTTCAGCTGCATATGTTTCATGCTGCGTCTCTGATAATTACAGTCTCTGCTTGTTTCAGCAGTTCAGGGTGACGGCTGTTTTACAAATGTGCCATCCAGTACAGTCCATGTTCCCTTTGGTATGAGAGAAACATTGTGCGATGTGAATAAGGTTCAACACAGTTCTGCTTAGTGACCTCCACGTGGAAAACCGTTCCCAACGTCCTGAGCCCAGAATATTTTTTGTAATGTTTGTGCAAAGTGTTTTTACCTCTGGGCGAACCTCTGCATCATTGTCTGGGTCTAGTAGTTCATGCTGCTCTGGCTGGATGTCTGGAGAGCAGTGAAGGAAGGTCGGTCCTGTGAACCAAGTTGTGTTTTGTAACTCTGCTGGAACTGACCGTGAGCCGTGGTCAGCAGGGTTCTGGTCTGTTGTGACAAAGTGCCACTGCTCTGGAGTTGTTGACTCTCTAATGCGGCAGACACGGTTGTTTACATAGACGTAGAAGCGTCTTGACTGGTTTTGGATATATCCTAGGACCACCTTACTGTCGGTGTAGAAAGTGATTTTGTCTATTGGATGGTCTATCTCCTCACTTATCACTTCTGCCATTTCAACCGCCATTACAGCGCGCAGAGTTCGAGCCTAGGAACTGTGAGATCTGGTTGTGGAGCGAGCCGTGCCTTGCCTAGGATGAAACCAACTTCTATTGTGCCATCATAAGCGGTAACTTTGAGGTATGAAACTGCACATATTGCTTTCATAGATGCGTCTGAGAAAATGCACAACTCTGCACTTTTGGCTTGAGAGAGTGGCACGTTAGTGTATGTTCGAGGACATAGACGTTACTGAGACACTGAAGGGATTTTGCCATTCTATACACCTTCCTTTCATGTCCTCTGGAAGGGGCGAGTCCCACTCTGTGGTCTGTAGCGATAGTTCTCTCAAGAGGAATCGTCCTTGAATTATAATTGGGGACAAAAGCCCAAGAGGGTCAAATACACTGTTAACTGTTGAAAGGACCCTCTTGCGTGTATGGTTTTTCAGTGTGAGGTACGTGAAAGGTAAAAAAGTCTACCATTATGTTCCACTTTATGCCAAGGCTGCGTTGATCTGGGAGATTATCTTTAAACAAATCCAAATCTTGAAGATCTTTGGCACGGTCCTCAACTGGAAATGCATCCATGACCTCAACTTTATTTGATGCTATTTTCAGAAGCCGGAGGTTTGAGGCTGCCAGCACTTCTTGTGTTCTCTTTAGTAGATCAACAGCTTCCGGTATGGTGGGAACAGATTTCAAGGCATCATCAACGTAGAATTCGCGTTCAATAAACTGACGAACCTCTGGCCCATATTTTCTTCTCCTTGTTGTGCAGCCCTTCTTAGTCCATAAGTGGCTACAGCAGGAGAGGGGCTGTTGCCAAAGACATGCACACGCATTCTATAGTCCACAAGCTCATTCTCTGGATTATTATCTTTGTGCCAGACAAACCTGAGTACATCCCTGCAATCCTCATGCACCAGAAAGCAATAAAACATCTGTTGAATGTCTGCGGTGACTGCGACTGAATGCTTCCTGAACCTGATAAGAACACCAATCAGACTATTGTTTAGGTTAGGCCCTGAAAGGAGCACAGCATTGAGTGACGCGTGCCCTTGAACTGCGCACTAGAGTCAAATACTACTCGAATTTGTGATGGCTTTTGGGTGGTATACTCCAAAATAGGGCAGGTACCAGTACTCTTTGTTTTCCTGTACTGGGGGTGCGAGCTCTGCATGTCCATTGTCTAACATTTTCTGCATAAAATCTATGAGTTGGGCCTTCATTACAGGGTTCTTGCTGAGAGTACGCTCCAGTGACTTGAGGCGACTGATCGCGTATTGGCGATTGTTTGGCAACTGTACTCTTGGCTGACGAAATGGTAGTGGGGCCACCCAGCTTGAGACTCATTCTGTGAAAACTCCTTGTCCATAATCTTGAGGAATAACCGATCCTCCATTGAGGGTGCAAGCTTGTTGTCATTTTGGTTTTATAGAAGACATTGTTCCCAAAACTATCATTTTGTGCACTGTGGTTTATGTTAGAGTCTTTAACTAACATCTTCTCATTGGCAAAACTATTGTGCGGTCTCACTGTAAAGTGGTTTTCACAGGGGGGGAAATGGGTTGGCCTCCCATTTGTGAGAATGTGAGTCTTAAGAGCGGTGACTTGAGACGGTTTGTGAGTGCTGCCTAAGCATACATCCCCAACTATCACCCAGCCCAGGTCCAGTCTTTGGGCATATGGTGCATCATGGGGGCCGTTGATTTGGCTGCGCACTTTATGGACCCTCAAAATGTCCCTTCCAAGCAGTAGCAGAATCTCAGCACTTTCATCTAAAGCTGGAATTTTGTGTGCTATGTGTTCAAGATGACCGTGACCACGTGCAGCATCTGGAGTGGGAATTTCTTCTCTTTTATTTGGTATCATATTGCATTCGATCAATGTGGGTAGGGTTATTGTGTGAGAACCATCTATGGACTCTATTACATATCCAAAGGCTCTTCTGCCAGCAGCAAGGCCTATACCACTGCAGGTCTGGAGGGTGTATGACGTTGCATTACTGTTGATTTTAAACATGTCGAAAAACTCAGAGCTTGCGAGTGATACATTGCTTTGGTCATCCAGCATGGCATACATTCGTTTGCAGTTGTTGTGATCGTTAGTAGGATAGACGTTGACTAGACATATTTTGGAACATGATTTTCCTGAAAATTCCTTCCCACACACTTCTGTACAACTGTTAACGACTGCTGCCTCCAGATCTTCTTGTCTCTCCCCGCCATGAACTGCAGGAGGTAGGAGATATTTAAGGGGGCGAGGTACATCTGGGTGTAAAGCTGTTGGGTGCTTGTCACTGCCACATTCGGAGCACTTAACTGCTGCTTCGCAGTTTTTGCCACATGTTTGTTGGATGCACAGCACTTATAACAGATATTGTGTTGCTTTAGTATTGTCTTCGATCCTGGAGAGGTTTATCTCTAAAGCCCTTGCATTGTTGTAAAGCGTGTGGTCTATTATGCACGGACAGTGTTTGTCCGGTCCCTCAGCCGGTGGGGTTGTAATGTTAGTCTTATGCACTGAGACTGTTCTCCATTTATTACCATGACTCTCTCCGAACTTCTTTACCCCTGTGGTTGATAGTGACTGCAGATTGAAGCTAGGGTCGTTGCGCGCTTTAGCTTGTATTTGTATGAAATGTATAAAGAATGTGAAAGGGGGAAAGGTCACCTTATGCTCCTGTTTGTAGCGTGAGCCTTCCATCATCCATTTGTCCTGTAGTCCAAACGGCAGCTTGTCCACAATTGGACCAATACCTCTTGCAGTGTCGAGATAAGAGAGTCCATGCAAATAACCCTCTTGTTTTGCTGAATTAATCTCTAATAGTAAATCACTTAACTCTCTCAGCCTTTGACTGTCTTTGGGACCTATTTTGGGGAACTGGTCGAGTTTTGCAAAAAGTGCACTCTCTATGGCCTCTGGTGACCCATAGATCTCCTCTAATCTCTCCCAAATGAGCTCTAATGCCACAACTGGTTTGGTTATATTTACCGCTTTAATGTTGAGCATGTTTGGCAGACTCTGGGCCAAGTGACCTAATCAAGAGATCAATTTCTTCTGATGCTCTAAGCTCAAGAATTTCTGTAGCATTTATGAAGGACGATTTCCAGGATAAATAATTCTCTGGTTTGTCATCAAACCTGGTGAGCTCAGATGTTACCAACTGGTTCCTTACTAAATATTTGGCAAGCTCATTTGTGTCATTAACATGGTGTTGGGAAGGAGTGTAATACTGAAAACGACCAGAAGGGGGCAGCGTGTACCCAGGAGTGTCATAGCTCTTGTATCGCTGGGGGATTTTCTATTACTGGTGATTCACTGTGTGTTGTAAACTCACAATTTTCTGGGGTTTTGAGGGGCCGATAGTCCCTTGGTGCTTTAGGCACATTGTCCTGGTGCATATCTGATTTCTTAATGTCTCTTGTCAGTGTCTTACACAACACTTTATCATTGGGTTGGCGATGCCTCTCTATATATTCTGCTGTACGCTCCTGTGCACTTAGTATTTCCTTTGGGAGGTACTCGTTCTGATTTGTTGTGTCCAGACTTGCGGCAGCGGACTCCAACACTGTTGCTTCTGCGGCTGCAGCTTGAGCTTCACCTTCTTTTGCTAATACCTCAAGCGTTGCTTCTAATCTGGCTTTTTCCAGTTTAATTTCTATTTCTTTCTTTGCGAATTCAGCTCTGGTATGAGCAGCTTCTGCTTTAGCACGAGCAGTGGCAGCTGCTAGTAATACACTTGAGGCCGAGGCGCCTTGATGACCTCGAAGCTGAAGATCTAACGTCAATCTCAACTTGATCCATAATTCTGCTGATACACTGTGTCTTTACGCTCACTTGATGTGCTGTGTCTGTCGTGCTGGTCTGGAACAGCGTGTGACAATGCAGCCCGGAGGTCAGGAGTTCGTTGCTGGGTGTCCTTTTCACTGTTCTGGCCTCATAGAAACTCTTTCCACTATCCAGTTAGTTAAACACCTCCACACAATTAGTCACGGACGCCAGGATGGGTTTAGACCGTTCTTTATATGGCAGGTGTGAAACTGTAACAATAAATACAGTACATACATAAGTAAAAATTGAAAAGAAATACAGAAATACAGCCTTTAGCCGATAATGCTAACCAACTGCACATAGCAACATTGCAACGAAGTAAACATGCATAGATATGCTAAATACCTTGTAAATAACAGCTTTATAGCTTAAGTAGATTATCGTTTCTACATCCAGTGTTCATTTTTTATGTGTTACTTTTATAATACTTACAGGGAATGCCCTTGTGAACTCGCTAGAGAGCGTGAACTGAACACCACCACGGCTGATTCTTACAGTCGTCTTTTCCTCACGTGGCCTACAGGCGCACTTCCTGTCTCACTTAAAGGGCCAGCGCACATAACTAAACTTAGGAAATATACAAGCCAAAACACTGCCTATATGTATACTGGAGATGTATAAAATCTATACAATATGTCAGCACTTACCAAGAACAGTTTTTTTTAAAAAGATTTATACACTCATAGATTTATCTCTTTATATGTAATACAAATTATTTGTTATGATTGCAACCTTACAAGGTATTTGTTTGTTTTTCAATATGTGTTCCAGGTAAAAAAGTGTTTTATTCTCATTCTGACCAAGACATTTGTGCATAGCAATAAACACATGATCACTTCGAACTTTTTTAATCATTATTTATTTATTAGAGAAACATTTTCAAAGCTTCAATCAGTGGTCATATAAATAAATTATAACGTTTTTTTTTAACATGTAACACTGTATACTGTACTAGTCACCTTTTGAAAGTAGCTTTGCACTTCAAATATTGATTGGATCGATTATATTATTGTTACGCACCAGATGGCGACCAATGACTTTAAAAAAAAAACATTTGTCATTGAATCGTTCATTCAGGAGATTCGTTCAAAAATGCTGATTCATCTATGAAACAAGTGTATTTGATTGAGAAATTGAATCATTCATTTAAACCCAAGTTTTTTTTTAAATAAATGATTCAGATTAATTAAACATTTTTATAGACTTCAGCAATTAACATAAATTATGTTATTTTGTTTAGTTGTTTGTTCAGAATCGTGATCTCTATTTTTATTCTCAGTTTATCCAGAATTGTGTAGCTCTAATACATAGCTTGTATCATTTTGTTTTATTTAAAGTAATGTATAGAAGGTAGGGCCCGAAAGTGACTCAAGCCCAGGGGCCCCCACCACCCTAAGTCCTGCCCTGGCTATACTGCACTACAGTTACCCGTGGAACAGTAACTGCGTTGGAATTTGTCACCAGCAGCATAGTAAGGTTTTTGATTCTATGCGCTTGCTCTCGCTGCAGTTTTTTTTCTTGAAGGCGCTGTGAGAGCACCTCCATCTCCGTGGTCTGCGTCAGAGAGGATACCTAGAGCAACAAGATGAGATGAAGACATACAGAGAATACAGAGAAAAATGTTTTGAGAAACTAACTCACCTCAAGAAGTCTACGCTTAAGGTCCGCAATTTCATTGCGATATCTTTTGAGCAGAGCACCATCATCTAACACCTCTATAACACGGGGGTCATTCTTCATCTTCTTTGCAGTGCTGGCAAACTGGCAAAGATTGAAAAAAAAAAAAAAAATGATTCTGCTTATCAAAGTTATTGACATGTTTTCTAAACAGTGTGTGAAAAGCTATTTAATGTGAAAAGGCAATGGTTTACCTTTCTCTATATACACACACGCTAAAGCCCCAAAGGTCTTTAGTTAATGAAGCCAATAAACTTTATTAATTTTGATATTTTGTTCATTTTTTGAGTTGTTTGAAGTCTGTCAATTTCAAAGGCAAAAATAGTACAGAAATGTCTAGTTCAGATCAAATCCAACACCAAATTCTGTTCCAAAAAGGCAAAATGTAAATATAACTTGTCTAAAAGTACAAGGTTACAAGTTCCAAAGGATTCTGAGGAGTTTTCTAAGACTCTAGCCGTGGCTCTGGAGGGGCCTCCTCTAAAGGAAGGATCCTGGCAATTGGGAAATGGCATTTATTTCCCAAAGAAATGGCTGCCTCTTCACAGACTCATTACGACCACAGCCACAAATGTATCAAAAAACAAATTGATAACTTTTTTGGCACATGTGTCTAGATGAAGGTCTCAACAGAAATCGAGACTCATCAGACCAGGCAACAATTTTCCAGTCTTCAACTGTCCAATTTTGGTGACCTGCAAATTGTAGCCTCTTTTTCCTATTTGTAGTGGAGATGAGTGGTACCCGGTGGGGTCTTCTGCTGTTGTAGCCCATCTGCCTCAAGGTTGTGCGTGTTGTGGCTTCACTAAACCCTAGAAATAGTTGTGCGTGAAAATCCTAGTAACTGAGCAGATTGTGAAATACTCAGACCTGCCCGTCTGGCATCAACAACCATGTCACGCTCAAAATCGCTTAAATCACCTCTTTCCCATTCTGACAGTTTCAGGATATTGTCTTGACCAGGACCACACCCCTAAATGCACTGAAGCACTGGAACATACGCAGTAGAGCAAACCTGGTCACAGAAACATTCACAGTAGAAAAATTTTCATCTTTAGCACCAGATATTCCTTATTTCAAAAGGAAATTGACATTCCACTGTTTCACCAACACTAAAAAAAAAAAAAGGACCGAATTGGTTTGACACCAGGACCAGTCCAGGACAAGGAGAAACAATTGTAGGTAGGTAGGTGTCAGTAATTGTATATTTGACATTATGCTCTCACCTTTGCTCCAGTTCATATGCTTATCCACATACAAGTATGACTTGCACACGTGGAGGAAATTGTTGGTACCCTTCGGTCAATGAAAGAAAAACTCACAATGGTCACAGAAAAAAAAACTTTATTCTGATAAAGGTAATAATAAATAAAAATTCTATGAATGTTAACCAATGAAAGTCAGACATTGCTTTTCAACCATGCTTCAACGGAATTATTTTAAAAAATAAACTCATGGAACAGGCCTAGACAAAATTGATGGTACCCCTAGAAAAGACTGTAAATAATGTCACCAAATGGACATGTTAATTCAAGGTGTCTGCATTAATTAGCATCACAGGTGTGTACAATCTTGTAATCAGTCAGTGGGCCTATTTATAGGGCTTCAGGTAGTCGCTGTGTTGTCTGGTGACATGGTGTGTAACACACTCAGAATGGACCAGAGGAAGCGAAGGAAAGAGTTGTATCAGGAGAATAGAAAGAAAATTATAGACAAGCATGATAAAGACCATCTCCAAGCAGCTAGATGTTCCTGTGATTACAGTTGCACATATTATTCAGAAATTTAAGATCCATGGGACTGTAGCCAACCTCCTGGACGTGGCTGCAGGAGGAAAATTGATGACAAATCAAAGAGACGGATAATCCGAATGGTAACAAAAGAGCCCAGAAAGACTTCTAAAGAGATCCAAGGTGAACTCCATGCTCAAGGAACATCAGTGTCAGATCGCACCATCCGTCGTTGTTTGAGCCAAAGTGGACTACATGGGAGACCAAGGAGGACACCATTGTTGAAAACAAATCATAAAAAAGCTAGACTGGAACCTGCTGAGAGGTGCAGAAGTCTCATTGACAGTTACAGGAGTCGTCTGATTGCAGTGATAGCCTCAAAGGGTTGTGCAACAAAATATTAAGTTAGGGTACCATCAATTTTGTCTAGGCCTGTTCCATGAGTTTATTTTTATTATTAATTCCGTTGAAGCATGGTTGAAAAGCAATGTCTGACTTTCATAGAATTTTTATTTATTACTACTTTTGTCAGAATAAAGTTTTTTCTGTGACCACTGTGAGTTTTTCTTTCATTGACGAAGGGTACCAACAATTTTGTCCACGTGTACGTCTTTAGCTGTATCTTGCGTTCTATCTTTTTAAACGTACAAACAACTAGGAAACGGCAATTGATCTGGAATTGAACCTAAATATACGTTTTTTAATCATTTTTAACGCTACTCACCGTGTTTCTTCTTTGAACTCAGACGGAATTCTGGGAGTTGAAGTGTCCGGCGCCTTTCACTTGTCTCACGGCACCTCCAGTCTATTCACACGCCTCATTCAAATGTTTAAAAACGGACTTATTTTAAAAAATATTTCTCTGTCTGATGCTTTTGGTTGAAGACGTACTCTGTCACTGACTTCCGACGCTTCAGTCTGATTTGTCGCTCTCCCACACATATACGCCTCTCTGTCAAAAACATCTTCACATAGATGCAGGGGCGGGCTGAAGCAAAGCCCGAGGCATCACGCTCAACAAACTACACTTATCAATTACGGGGCTTAGACAAGTTTAAATTATTTGTGTAAGTTACATAGCAACTCTAAATGTCAGTAAGTAAACGGCTCTAACTTTAGCTTGATACTCAACCAAGTAGTTAGCTTATAATTTGTGTAAAAATAAATTAGTTCTTTGTTTGAGTAACTTAATCCCACCTCCACAAAATGACAGTAAATGAATCTGAGCTGTTATCCTTGTCCTGTCCTTATCCTTGACTTACTCTTAATGGTGCATTGTAAAATGTTTAAGAATACTGTTAAACTCAAAGTAGTCACTCAAATCATGTGTTAACTATAACCACATTAAAATAAACCCTTTGCATTTTAATACAAGTTTCCACTTGTATTCCCAAGATAGGCACACACATTTAAGCTTAGAGTATTTATTATGTAGCCACATTTTTGTAGGACTACCGTAGGTGCTTACAGGCTGTAGAAAGGAGGGGTGAGAGATGTGGATTTGCAATCTGCCCCTTTTAAAGCCTTTTAAAAAGATGCAGTTTGCAATTCCACCTCTATCACATTTATAATTACCACCTTGTTGTAACTATCAGATGGGCTATAAAGTTAAGATCAGTTAAATAAAGAAACATTGATGACAGGGAACACCGCTTTTTCAATGGTCTTTTATAACTATTACCAGAAAATAAAGCATTAAGACCAGACAACATTTTAACAACTGATTATCATCATAGTGTACAATTAATACTGTAGCTTACTCCTTAGTACACACGCACACAAACACATGTAGTGTCACCAGGGTTTTTTTCTTTATCCACAACAAGACTGTTGAGCACCCGAGTGCGCTTTTCACTTTCACTCGCGTGTGGGAAAACAAACAAAACATTGCTCAGTGCTTATTCTTTCTTCAGCAGCTTTTTATTTTTAGCAGCATCACTTGAACATGGCATCACTGAACATTTTTTCTGATTCAACTGAGAACATCACGTAATAATATAACGTCATCACGTACACAACCGTATACCTCCAAATAGAAACTAAAGCTAATTTGTTTACCGTAATCTAATGTATAAGGACGCAATACTTTTAACACCCCCACTCGCTCTTAGCTATTTGTATTACCAAAAATAACAAATAAACTTTCACATAAGTTTTGTGTATACATACACTTTTACATTTTATGTTTCAAACATGTCTTGAGTAAACCTCTTTAATTTCTGCTTGGTGGGTGGCTTTGTCATTATGTCAGCTATCATTGTCTCTGTAGGACAATATTCCAAAATAACCTTGCCATCATTTACAATTTCTCTTATGAAATGGTATTTGATATCAATGTGCTTGCATCTTTGCCTACAGATTGGGTTTCTGGCTAGTGCAATGGCACCTTGGTTATCTTCATACACCTTTGTTTGTACGTATTTGTATGAGTCCATACCCTTAAGCAACTGCTCTAAGTAGATACATTCCTGCATGGCGGATGCTAAAGACATGTATTCTGCTTCGCAAGTAGAAAGGGCTACTGTTGGTTGTTTTCTGGTTTTCCATGAAATCAAAGAGCTTCCTTCACTTAAATTAACACAGTATCCTGAGGTACTACGTCTGCCTTTGTATCCGATGCCCAGTCAGCGTCACTATACACACTCAGACCTAGCCTCTCTGTGTCATTCCTTCTGAAGCATAAATGATGTTCTACTGTACCTTTAAGGTACCTGAACACATGTTTTACTGTGTTCCAGTGCTGTTCTGTTGGTTCAGCAAAATACTGAGATAGTTTACTGACGACAAAACTTAAATCTGGTCTCGTGCAAGTGGACAAGTATATTAAGCTCGTGGGAGTTTTACTTACTCAAAGTTGTTCTAAGGGCAGAAAAGAAAATGATTGGTTGAAAAATTCAACCAATGAAATTGGATCAGAGGCGGGAATGAAATTGGATCAGAGGCGGGGTCAAGACGTTTGGAAATTTGGAGGGAAGATACGTTATCGACTGTTCATTGGACTGAGAGATCACATTTATTGTATGGTAAGTAAATTTATGATATATTGTTTTAAAAGTTTTCCAGTGCTAACCTATATGCGATCACATAATTCGTTTAAGCCACCGCGACATTTCCTTCAAATTAATACATCCCCCGCCCTAGCGCTAGCGCGTAGCAGCAGCTACTGCAGCGCTAGGGCGGGTAGCTGCTGCTCTTGTGGCAGGAGTATTCTATAGATTCATACCGCCGTTATTTTTAGTCTGCTGCTCTTGGGGCAGGGGTATTCTATAGATTCATATGGCTGTTATTTTTAGTCTGCTGCTCTTGGGGCAGGAGTATTCTATAGATTCATACCGCCGTTATTTTTAGTCTGCTGCTCTTGGGGCAGGAGTATTCTATAGATTCATATGGCTGTTATTTTTAGTCTGCTGCTCTTGGGGCAGGAGTATTCTATAGATTCATACCGCCGTTATTTTTAGTCTGCTGCTCTTGGGGCAGGAGTATTCTATAGATTCATATCGCTGTTATTTTTAGTCTGCTGCTCTTGGGGCAGGAGTATTCTATAGATTCATATCGCTGTTATTTTTAGTCTGCTGCTCTTGGGGTAGGAGTATTCTATAGAATCATATCGCTGTTATTTTTAGTCTGCTGCTCTTGGGGCAGGAGTATTCTATAGAATCATATCGCTGTTATTTTTAGTCTGCTGCTCTTGGGGCAGGAGTATTCTATAGATTCATATCGCCGTTATTTTTAGTCTGCTGCTCTTGGGGCAGGAGTATTCTATAGATTCATACCGCCGTTATTTTTAGTCTGCTGCTCTTGGGGCAGGAGTATTCTATAGATTCATATGGCTGTTATTTTTAGTCTGCTGCTCTTGGGGCAGGAGTATTCTATAGATTCATATGGCCGTTATTTTTAGTCTGCTGCTCTTGGGGCAGGAGTATTCTATATATTCATATCGCCGTTATTTTTAGTCTGCTGCTCTTGGGGCAGGAGTATTCTATAGATTCATATCGCTGTTATTTTTAGTCTGCTGCTCTTGGGGCAGGAGTATTCTATAGATTCATATCGCCGTTATTTTTAGTCTGCTGCTCTTGGGGCAGGAGTATTCTATAGATTCATATTGCCGTTATTTTAAAACATTACTTTTACTTATACTTTTACTTTCCAACTTTTCCAGGGGGATTCCTAGTGGAAAGTGCTTTAAAAGTTTCAGACTTTCACCAAGCAAAAAGGTTAGTACATTTTTTCTTTAAATGGGTTTAATTAAAGCCAAATATGCTCTAGATCAGTCCCATTTATTTAAAAAGAAAGAAAACCCTTTCAAATAAATTATCTTAATGCCATGGTCCAAACCCTTCTTACCTTTGTGTTCCTTTGCATCTAAAGAGGATTTTTAAAAGAAAGTACCGCCACCTTTTACAGATCATTATAATGCATGTAACACATTGATATTTCAGATACCTGGTCACATCAGATGAGCTACAGAGAAGATGCTCTCTGCCAGAGAGTTACTCTGCAAACACTATAGTGGCTTATCTCCGGAAGGCCAAGGGACAAAAAAAGTAAATTATAGAGAAGTTGGAGGAGTTGGAGGTGAAGCCCTCAAAGCGAACAAAGTTAACTTCACAGTGCTCCAAACTTTGTGAAGGTAATACTATAGTAGAAGTAATAACTTTAATTCTGGAATTCTGATACCAGTATCATAGCTTTGTGCCTTTGAATCACAAAATTCATATTATAGTAAGATTTTATATAACATAATATCATTTCCACTGACTTTACAAGACTATACAACTTGACTATTGTTATGCACTTACTATGTATAAACCATGGTACTGTAAGCAGAAAATCATTTTAGCATGCACAAGACATTGAACCTTGAGGTAGGTGGGCTATAACAGCAGCGAAGAACAATAATCTGCAGAATACCAGATTTCAACCCCCATAATAAATGGTTATTCGATAGTTTTTTTTTCAAAGTTCTGTGTAAACACTAAAGACTTTTGTGAGTGAAATGTCCCAGTAGATCAGCATGTTCTGAAATATTCAAACCAGCTCATCTGGCACCCACAACCATGCCATGTTTATTTTTTGAGTGTATCCATAATTACAAATAATTATATTATTATTATTAAATTAAATTATATTTTAGATGAATGCAGTGATCTGGCGGTGACATCATGTACCTGGCAACAAAATTCATCCCCAGAAAAAGTGGCTGAAGCCCTGTTGGAAGAGGGAAATGTCAATGAAGCCATGTTCAAAACAGAAGACTGCAGGTAATTTAGTAACAATTTACTTTTACACTTAACATTAACTAAATTATTTAATACTCAGGTGAACTGGAAAACTAAACAGCTGTTGATATTTTCAATTGCAGGAAGAACATGAAAGCTTTACAAGAAGCTTTGGAGAGTAATTGGGAAACATTTGGCCTGGCAACACATGGTCTTGGTCCTGCTGTGATTAAGGGCACTTTTACAATAATTGATGCCTGTCTTAACGAAAAGATAAGAGCACTGAAATCAAAAGTCTCCAAAGACGCAGTAAGATTTCACCCCACTTTATTTAGTACTTCCATTGTTTCAAATGAGTGTTTCTTGTTGATTGTCACTGTTCAGCAGTACAAAAAATAAAATAAAACAAAACATTACAAGATGTCTTTTTTTTATCTGCACTACACATGCTAGCCTGTTTATTATGCTTTTTAGGATACTTAATACAAAGAGCAATTAGAAACAAGTAATTTATATTTTGATTACATTGTCATATCAGATGTTTTGCATCTCATGCAATTTATTAATGGCAGATTCCAAAGACACTTAATTGCAAACATTTTTAGTTTTAGTAAACACTACAATAGGGTTGTGTTGCAAATTATTTTTGCTTTTTTCCTCTTTTCCTTCTGTTTTTTCGTTTACAAATGTAATTCATTGTAATGACACGTTTTGACATTTTTACCTGTTGCCGATAGGCATGCAGTGCAGTTATTTTTCTTTTTCTTGACCGAATACTGAAGTTTGAAAAAACTTGTCTGTGTGCCCTCTCTACTGTCTTGTATAGCTCCTTGTTTTCAGTGTACATTTCCGATTGGCTCCATTCTATAAGGTCCCTTAACATATCCTGAAGTTCAGGTTTTGGCTTTCTGTTGGGTGTTTTCTGGCAATCTGGATGATTAGAGATGAACTCAGAAGGTGTCAGTGGAAGGTAAAGAATGTTGTGAACCAAAATACAGACACATTTTTCATTGTGACTATTTGCCATGCATGTACAAAAATTTGGGCTTTTGTGATTTATAGTTGCGACACTTCCATCACTGTGAAAGACAGTGAGGTTTTCATCATCTGAGATATACGAATGACTATCGATTATTTTCTAGCAAGAGTAGACCTGATGTCTTGAATGTCTAGTCCTTGTTGCTGTGCAACAATTCTCGAGAAAAGTAAATGTTTGCACAGAGAACCGCTTCTGGATGTTCTGCAGTCACATTTGACCATGACCAAATCAACTGTGTGGGACTCGGTGCTAGTATCTGGTGGAATAACGCATGTTCCGTTTTCATTCATTTTACATTTTGAATCCAGCCCCTTCTCAAGCATAGATTTGACAGCATCAGAGAAATCATTGTTGTTTTGTTTGATGCGCCCACTTGCTGCCAGCTCTTTTGTGTACCTGTAAATCACACAAGTAATGGTAGGAAATGACTATAATCTATAGATCTATCTATCTATCTATCTATCTATCTATCTATCTATCTATATATATATATATATATATATATATATAGTATTTTGACAAATACTTCTGGAACAGAATATTGATTGAATGCAAGTTTTAAACATTATCTTAACAGGATTAGCATACCAAATAAAAAGTTAAATATGAAAAATGTCCTTCCAAAAGAGTCAGTGACTATAGAAGTCAACTGGGCTAAGCAACTGTCAATGTAGCTAATCGACTGTTTGCTTACCCACATTCTTCAAAATATCTTATGTGTTAAACAGAAGACATAAATTCATACTGGTTTGAAACTACTTGAGTAAACAACTTCACTGGTTTTAATGATATGAAGAATGCATGTTCATTTTTAAAATAAATAAGCCTAAAATAGTGTACCTTTCTGCCTTGTTGTTGGTTTCAGTGTTTTTATGATTGAATGATCTGCCAAAATTGGACCACAAGTCCCCCAAAGAAATCCAGTGATTCTTCAAATATGTTGATACATGTGTACTACCAAGGTAGGAATCCAGCTCTCTGCACATTGTAGAGGAGGTTTGGATAAACTCCTCTTCCTGAAGAACAAAAACATTATAAATTCACAATGTTTATAACCTATCAACAGTCTAAAAACAGAAGCTAAAGAATATCTGAGTAGAGGAAGAATCTATCTATAAGGCCTGAAGACTTATTTACAGCTTTGTCAAGCCAGAATAGTGTGGGGAAAAGCTTGTTTTAGGTTATAGCTGTGAAACAGTTACCGTTAAACACGCCTTCATTGTGACCATTGCTTGAATCACCATGTTCCTTTGGCGCACTGGCAGGTTTCCTCCATCTCGTTTTACCAGCCACCTATGCACAGCCTACATGTTAAAATAAATATATTTTTAGATTTTATTACCATTATTTGTGTAATTATGTACAAAATAATTAGAAATTCCAAATCAGAAAGCATAGACAAAGTCACAATTGTGTTTTATAAAGTGAAATACTGAAAAGACAACTAAATAAAACCTAATTTAATTTAATACAGATTCTGAGAAAATGTTAATTGCTGCAGTCTATTTACAAATATTTAATTAATTTTTATTTAATGATTCACACACTTTTTTTTATTGTTTTGAACAAATGTTTCAAATATATATTTTAACAGTCACTTTTCGCCTCTTGCTGGTGCAACAATCTTTATTTGTTAAGTTACTTTCCAAAGGTGATTTAATCTATTTTACTACTGTAGACATCAGTGTTTATATCTGAACTACAAACTTTTATCTCAGTACTTCTGTAGTCATTTGAATTCTTGTAACAGAAATAATGATACTTTGTGGTTGAAAAGACAGCTGCTCTCTTTCTAAAAACAACTTGGGCCAAGAACCTGTAACCAGAAATTTAATTCATGGCTGTTAAAAATTCAAATTTATTGATTTAATTCAACCCTTTAAGTTATTATTAAGTCATTATTTTGTTGAGTTCTTAATCCTAATTGAACTATCATGATAACTTTGTAAACTTATTTTTTGAAAAATCAATTTTAGTCTCCACACACAAAAAAACATCTTCCCTGTTTGGGATTTGTAAAGACTCTCCCACTATCTAACGTCAATTTAATTGAATAACAATGCTCATTGTTGAGTGACAAGCTCTTATAATATGCAATCAACATTTTGAAAATGACATCTAGTCAATAAAATCTGCAATCTTTTAAACCTAACAATTGTATACTGTATCCATGTAATTCTCTATCCGTAAAGGCTTTTCTCTCCTGAATGTTTAGAAACCTAAAATTGGTCTATAGGATTGCGTAGGTGTTTGAATCAAGATCACAATCTTTTAATGATTAACAGTCCAGTGCTAACTCATACTACTGTTTTTAAGGTATTTGTGAATTATTGGTAATAATCATACAAGTAAATAATCAAGATATTTTTAAGATATTTAATATAATCAGAAATACTTAGAAATAATGAATTTGCTATGTGAAATTATAGTTACCTGATGTAACTACAGTTCTCTGAGTGTGTGCGTAGCCCACCTACGGGCTTCGCTTAGTGGTTACCTCTCTCTGGTGCGAGCCAGACTTCTGAGAAAGATCAAAGCATTCACCGCCAATCATGCCAGTGTACTGGCACAGCCTCAGGGGCTATATAAACCCCCTTGCCCAACGCTCTCCTTCTTGAACCAGCTCAAAAGAGGGAAGAAGTCCAGCTGGGCCTGAGTAGGTGGGCTACGCACACACTCGTAGAACTGTAGTTACATCAGGTAACTATAATTTCTACTTCGTGTGTGCTCCGCCCACCTACGGGCTTCGCTAGTGGTTACCTACCAAGGCGAAGGCCGTAGGGGATAAATGTACTCCCAGCTGGACCAGTTCACAACGATTGGCGCGGGAACAAACAACGTCAGGAGCAACGCCAGCCCGCCTCTCCCAAGAGCAGCCAAGCGTGCTCCACTATAGGTCACGGCGTCAAAACAGCCTCTCCCAAGAGCATCTGTCGCCGTCCTATGTGAGCCTAATCAAGCTGTGCCCAGGACCGCCTCTCCCAAGAGCATCCTGGCACCCTGTTCAAACTTCCAACTTCAGTGTCCGTGCTCTCCCAAGAGCATCCATCCTGCCCGCCGAGCCCGTGATCGCCTCTCCCAAGAGCACACGGGCCCTCACACGGCTGCACAGACAAATACATCCAAAAAGGAACAGCCAAGCTGTGGTATAAGTGTTCTCAGCCGCAATAAAAGTAACACCTGCAGAGTGCGTCAGCCTAGGTGACGAGGTTCTGGCCTCTATTCAACCCTGAATGAGTGACAGAGCTCGCAGACACGTCCCTGAGATAGGATCGCACAAACGTGGACACATGGGACCAAGATGCCGCCAAGCATATATCTTCCGCAGAGACACCTCTACACAGGGCCACCGACGTGGCAACCCCTGGGTAGAGTGTGCCTGATCAAGGCTGGGGAGGGCGGCCCTGAGCCACGTAGGCCGCTCCAATACCCCACAGATCCAGTGTGCTAGGCGTTGGGCCGACAACGGTGACCCACGCCCCTTGGCCGCGAAGCACACAAATAACTGGTCTGATGTCCGAAAGCCCGTTGTGCGCTCCACATAGCAGCGCAAAGCCCTGACCGGACAAAGCATGAGTGACCGTGCATCTGCTGTCGTCCCGGCTGGGATGGGGCAGAGAGCTCTAATCCTGATCACCCTGGACCGGAAGGACGAGGTGATAACCTTCGGCTGAAAGGCTGGGTTGGGCTAAAGGTGAATTTGGTCGGGGAGAGGCCACGGGTCCGTCACCGCCATCTGCACCAGGTCCGGGTACCATCTGGCACCCGGACTGTCCGGAGCCACCACCAGGATGTGAAGGCCCTGCAACCAAGGCATAGAGGAGGCCTATGGGCCATGACTCTTGAGCCAGCGCGTCCACCCCTAGCGGTGGGTCGTCTGACGATCTGAGCGAGAACCAGAGTGGGCACTGAGCGTTCTCTGCACTGGCGAACAGGTCGGCCACAGGCTGACCGAACCTGCGCCAAGTCTGTCGTGCGACTTTGGGCGCCAAGCTCCATTAGTCGGGTAGAGGGCCACCCCGGGACATCCTGTCTGCCCCTGCGTTGAGTGTCCCGGGCACATGTCGTGCCTTTAGGGAGGCCAGGTGTGTGTCTGCCCACATTAGGATCTCTCCTGCCCTCTGATGGAGGGGTGACCTGGTTCCTCCCTGTCTGTTCAGGTAGGCCACCACTGTTGTGTTGTCTGACCTGATCATCCCGTGATCTCCCTTCAAGCTGGGGGCAAAGTGCAGAAGCACCCTTTGCACCGCTACCATCTTCAGTACATTTATGTGGGCTAGCGTTGGCTCCCAGGCCCCGCCCATTGCAAGCCGGCCTAAGGTCCCGCCCCATCCGGTGAGTGATGCGTCCGTGAACACCTCCACATAGTGTGGGACGCATCCCATGCGCACTCCCAGTTGGAGACGGGGTGAGCCAGAATTCCAGATCCTGTCGAGCCCCAAGGACAGTGAGACCGGGTCTGTCTGTCCTTCGTGGGATGTAACCGGGCCGAGTAAACCAGCGTTGGAGCCTTCTCATATGAAGGAGCCCAAGCGTACCACCGGGTGAGCTGCCGCCATCATGCCCAGTAGGCACCGTAAGACAGGGCGGTGCAGATGGAGCTACCACCAGCCTCTGAGCCAGACTCCTGAGCGCCACCTGTCTCTCCACGGAGAGCCGTGCGCGCATGGTCTGTGCATCCAACTCCAGTCCCAGGTACGTCACCTGTTGTGCTGACAACAACGAGCTCTTGGCCTGGTTCACCACGAACCCCAGCTTTGAGATGTGACGCAGTACTCTGTCCGTATGCTGCACGGCTTCCTGGCGAGAGGGAGCAAGGATGAGCCAATCGTCGATGTAAGTCAGGATCCTGAGACCCTGACGACGAAGCGGCTCCAGTGCTGCCTCCACGCATTTGGAAAAGGTGCGTGGGGCGAGGGAGTAGCCGAACGGGAGACGGTTGAACTGAAAACACCGCTCCACGATGGCGAACCTGAGAAATTTCCTGTGCCCCGGTAGGATGGAGACGTGAAAATAAGCATCCATCAGGTCGATTGAGGTCATCCGATCCCCCGGGCGGACACTCTCCAGGAGGTGCCTGGTAGTTAACATGCGGAACCTCCTGGTGGTCACATACTCGTTCAGGATGCGCAGGTCCAGGATTGGTCTCACTCCCCCGTTTTTCTTTGGGACCAAGAAATAGGGGGAGTAAAACCCTCTCTCCGCCTCCCCTCGGTCCAGTTCCGAAACTGCACCGCAATGCAGGAGTGAAGAGACCTCCTCTTGGAGGGCCCTTGTCGCTGCCTGGGTTGTGAGCTGTGTGCGAAGGACACCGCGGAAGGGAGGGGGTCGACGGGCAAACTGCAGGGCATAGCCCCTCCTCAGCGTTCTGTCCAGCCAGGGCGATAGAGGGCCGAGAAGGCGGGTCCACGCCTCCAAGAAGTGCGATAGAGGGCGCACCATGTCCTGAACAGGAGGATGTATCGGCCCACCACGCCATCACAAACCCAACTGGAGGTTCGGGATGCGGGGGGCCCCCCCAGAAAGGGCTGCCCTACCCTCTTGGGAGGGGGCACTGCTGGGGTTCTGTGGGTGACTAGGGGTGGGTTGCTGTCTGAGCTAGAACCCCCTAGGTCCGGGGGACCTGGGGCAGGCCCCAGAATGAGTTGCCCCACTTTTACAGGTGGTGCACCTAGTAGCTGACTGTGTGGCCGGGGTAGCGAGCCCTGGTCAGCATCCCGCCCTTGCAGCTCAACACTGGGCGCTGCCTGAATAACTGCGGGGGCAAGCCCACGGCCCCCAATATCTGCACACCGCCCCTGGCAGTTGCAGAGTGGAATCTGGGCCGTTTACCAGCAGCCTTAGAGTTACAGGAGAGCGCGGGGGAGCGCCTCTTAAGCCCCTCCCTTGGCAGCATGGAAGGCGCCTGTACTGCTGTAGGTGCGCCGGACCCACTTAAGCCAAGCACAATCCGTCTGCGTGGCGTAGTGGAAGGGGCGGACCATAAAGAGCCGGAGGAAGACCCAGAAGCGTGCTCTTTTAATGAGAAGTAATGCGGGCCCTACGGCCTTTATTGATATGATTATCATTAAGGGCGACTTGTAGGAGCGCGGGAGGAGCCAGCGCCCTATTACGTTGAAAACCTCCTCTTCTCTCGGCGTTTTCCCGCCCTGCGCTATAAGAGGCGGGGACAGGATCAGCAGCGGCAACGGTGGGGCGTGCCCTAGCTCGCTCACGGGGAGTCGCGGACACCTGGTGCCGGTCTGCAGCGGCGCCAAATGTCGTGCCGCTGGCGTCTCGGCTGGAGATGTGGAGCAAGCTGCTGGGACGTTTTGGAGGCTGATTCTAGTCGGTCTACAAAGACTGAATATCAGGACCAAACAGGGATGAGGTGGAGAGCGGCAAACCGAGGCGGCGTCTCTCTGTTCCTTCAGGGAAGACAGGCCGAGCCACAGGTGTCTGGCGCCGAGCTGAGCCGCGCTCATGGTGCGGCCCCATCCACGGCGCAGCTTGGGACATCCTCAGGAGAGCAGCCGCTGTGGTCTGAACCTCATCTATCTCCTCGGGCGTGAGGACCGATCGCTCATGTGTGAGCTTGTCCAAAGAGCCCGCCAGGAAAGCCATATTGCTAGCCAACGCCACCACCTGAGCGGCGTTAGCGTGGCAGCGATCCATCAGCGATGCCATCAATCTGTCCCTCTCTGGTGGTAGAGCCACGCCGGCCAGGGGTAGATGACGGTAGCAGGCACATCCTCACCCGTCCTCAACAGGTGGGGCGCTGGTGATCTCGTTCAGCCCACCACATTGCAATATCCCAGATATCCTCGGGCGGGCCCTCTCGCCCCATTCTCGCTGGGCATAATGGGCAATGGGTGTCATCAGTGGGCAGAGAGTTGCCACGCGTGGCCGAGAAGAGTCTGTGGCGCTAGCCCCAGTGTGAAGTCCGCCGGAGCAGTCTCAAGCTGCTGAGGCGGGAGCGGGTCTCCATACGAACCGCAGCAGAGGCAAACAGCTGCGGCAGATCATCTAGCGGTACCGATGAGCTGGCTGGAGATCAGGACGGAGACTCCAGTACCGATGGATCCAGCGTCATCGTCCACGAGCCTCCCTGTCCTCACTACTCGCTGCCCAATCCAGCTGAGGTGGGGTAGCGGCAGGGGACACCGCGATGGAATGCGGTGGCAGGTTGGGTCGAGGCGGGAAATAGGACCCATGAAAGCCGCGGCGCTGGACTCCTCTCTGGAAAGGCCGAGGCAGGCGGAGCAGGCAGACCGCTCCAGCTGATGATGCCATCCGAGGCAGGTGAAGCAGTAGTCGTGGCCATCCTCGGGCAGCAGCCAGGCGCAGCAGGAGCGGCGGTGCCCGACACCGAGGTGGCAAATCTCGGGCACAATCCATTCTTCTAATCCAAGTGTAATCTTCGCTCTTTTAATATCTCAGAAGTGCTGAGAGAGAAGAAGGAGAGCGTTGGGCAAGGGGTTTATATAGCCCCTGAGGCTGTGCCAGTACACTGGCATGATTGGCGCGGTGAATGCTTTGATCTTTCTCAGAAGTCTGGCTCGCGCCAGAGAGAGGTAACCACTAGCGAAGCCCGTAGGTGGGCGGAGCATACACGGCGAATATAACTGTTCTGTCATCTACCTGCAGCACGTGAAACCAGCAAACGAGGACCTTTGCTGAAGGAAAAATCTGCCTTATGGCATTGAGCTCTTTCAGGTCCCTGTCAATCATGACTGACCTATACAGAAAAAGGAATACACATGAAATTCATGATTTTAACAGGTTTTTGTTAGGCAAGTCACAATATGGAGAATTGAAGCTACCTTATGATTTTTTTTTTTAAACATAAACAGTGTATACATTTTACATTAGTTATAAATGTAAGGAAACTACATTTCCCATGATATGGGCTGTGTAAGCAAATATATTATGAGTAATGAAGAGTTTAAATACAAAGGGTACTGACCGGGGAAGAAAACCAGGATTACAGCTAGAAAGCTTTTCCAGGCAAAGAGTGAGTGTGGCTGTTGTTTCCTGACTTATGATGAAGTATGCAAATGGAACTCCTCTTCCAATACTATTGCTCAGAAGAAGTGCATAAAATGCATAACCATATGAGGTCATCCCCTTGTAAGTGGCATCCATGAACATCATGGGATTTGGATGTTCCTTAAGTAGTTGTTTTTGCCAGGGTGTCTGTACTACAATTATCAAGGGCTGTTCATCACTTAATGGCTGACAAAAACAAATGTTCTCCTTTAGCTCTGATGTGGCGAGTATATCCACACTGACACAATCTTTTATGTAGTGACCAAGAACACAGGTCCCAGTCATAAACCGCATCCCCCACGGTCAACTGGAGTTTGCAGCACTAAAAGTGTCAAATCCCGGCAATTTAAGCTGTAATCCACCTTTTCCAAACCCAGGAAATGTTTGCTTTTGCCAGCCAAAAGGACTTTTAAACAGACCCAGATGGCGCCCTGTCATCCCAATTGAAAATCTTTTGAGATAAAACTGTTTTCCAGCTCTCCAGAAACGTTTCACGACCGTGCCATTTGAACATTGGAATGCGCTCTGATCCAACCAGGATTTGAGCGATTTAGACGATACAATACTGCCCTAGCGACAGTATGGAGGAACTCTGCTAAATACTTTCTCAATAAAACTGACTTTTAACTTCTGTGTAAACGAAAAGTTTACAAAGGAATCGGACTTCTCATAAATGAACATGTTTGTTTAATAAAAAGAAAAGGTTTAAATGATTGGATTAATGTGTCCTTTTTCAGGATGGCTCCCGGACAAAGGACAATAAGACTCTTTCTTCAATCTTTCTTTTCAAGGTTCCCAGCATGCATTGTTAACAAAGTGAATTAAATACATGCTCCCATAATATGCTCAGAATTGTATTTGTTAGGAATGGATTCTAAAGTACACACAGCAATGTGGAGGTATATGTGTTTAACTATATTTAATATGTGGCTTTGTGGAGAATGGTATTTGAATTTAAAATTAGTTCCCGTTCCCCGGAACAGAAAGCAGCCCCGACACACACCCCTGCGAGCAGAACAAAACTCTGGCGCACGCATGAAAATCTCTCTCTTTTTTCCGGCTCCTCTCTCTTCGCCTGAAGCACTTCGTAAGCTTCTCAAAGTTTAAACTTTCTCTGACGCCCTCAGGCGTTCCTTAGATTTTTCTTCGTAACTGAACTTACTTTAATTTTCTAGACCCGTTGCCACCAAGCAACGTGCTTTTTATATATCTTTAACAGCCACGCATTAATGATTTTTGTAAAACTCTCGTGATGTAACCTGCACGAGGAAGAAGACATTTTTGTAGTTCTCGAGACAGACTGAGAACTCCACGTGGGCCACAGATGCTTTAAGCCCGAGGAAAACGACTCCTGAGACTCTTTTCAGCGATCAATTTTTGTGTTAAAAGACTCTTGTCCCAACAACGGGTAGGAGCCTGCCTTACACTCCCAGACCGTGACAGAACGCCTTCTCTATCCTACCTGGAGCTGCACGGCTCCTTTGGAATCAGCGTGCGACGTGCCGCCATCTTATCGTCACCAACAACCAACTGGAGCAGCCGCCTAAAGTTCCGGAGTATTACTTTGGATCTTTGGACTGAATGCTGAGGTTCGCAAGACGACTAGTGTGAGTTAAGCACGTGACACTGAAGTTTGGCGTTATAAAACTGTACACTGTCTTGAGTAAAGGTCCATTCAGAACTTAATTTATATCCATGTCCATTCATCTATCTCCTACAAACCCGTCGTAATAATCCGGTAATTAAACTCCCCAGCCGAGTTCTAATTAGTCAAAACATTCTCCTCCACAAAGTTAGATTCAGTAATTTTGTTGTTTTTCATTTTGTTTGTAATCATTATTCCATTATATGTCAATAATTCACCCTTTGTGTCCTTCCCCCATTCATCAAATGTGTTAACCCTGTAGAATCTTTAATAAAACCCCATAAAATGTTAAAGATTTTGATTTGGTTTTCTTTTGATTATTTCAGAATTATATCCGAAAACAGGTTAGAATTCTCTTCCTTCAGATTAATTGAGACTTAATCAATATAATCAGTTTCCCAGAATCATCTGGGTGGTGCCCCTTACGAGACAATTTTGATAATAAAAATATTAATTAATAATTTACCCAAATTAATAAATTAATATTTCTTATTATCATATATTATAGCTCATATACTACATATTATTTTGGCGCCCGTGCAGAGACCTGAAAGTTTATGTTCTGAAATTTAATCATTGTCGTAATTATTCACCTTTGAAAAACTCAAATCGCTGTTCCACTTAAAAGCTGTGTTTTTGTTTATTCTGGCTATATGTCTGAAGCAATGTGGTAAATGTGTGTGCGTTGTGCTGCTTGGATTGTTATAAAGCGCTTGTGAAATTCTCAGAACGTGAAAATCAGCTGGCCTGATTTCATAAACTAGACGTTGTAATCTTATGTACATTACATATGTCCTGTGAATTCCAGGTTGCTAAGTTGTTTAGTGTTTTAACCTTTGGTTAATGTGAAGCCGTCAGAGCCGGATTTGACTTGTTGATATAAATGCATGCTTACACGCTACGGTGTGTTTTAAATGGCCCATGACGGGGCGGCAGTAGCTCAGTGGGTAGAGCGGCCGTCCTTCAATCGGAAGGTAGTAGGATCGATTCCCGCTCGCCCCACAGTTCATACTGTCGTTGTGTCCTTGGGCAAGACACTTAACCCACCTTGCCTCCAGTGACTGTAACGCTGGTAATGTAATGTAAGTCGCTTTGGATAAAAGCGTCTGCTAAATGTAAATGTAAATGACAATTGAAAATCGCTGAGTTGCACGGGATTTGAAATATAATTGTCCTTTTCACGTGAATTTAGACAAATTAACTAGTTAACCGCGTTGGACCGGGACTTAAGATTAATTTGTCCGTCTAAAAGTTAAATCTGTAGGCGCCCACGGTTTAAGCTACCACTAGACTCTACGGAGACTTTAGCACTGCTAAACCTCCAAGCTAACAAGCTAATAGCTGTTGTTGAACGTTAATGCCTTTGTGCAAAAACTTTCTGGCAAACCACGCTGCTTTGTGCAAAAAGGCCACGTGCTTGTGTTAAAGCGGACCCGCTGAGGTCTTTGTTCAAACGTAAGGCTAATGCTCGTGAGTCCCATTCTTTCTTAGAGTGAAGCTATAGAACAAAGCTAAACACTGCGTCTTCCTGGGGCGTGTCAGAAACGTCACCCGAAACCAGAGACTCACCAGAGCCTCTACTGCCCCCTTTGGAGAAAGGCGGCTGGCCAGACTCACCAAGAGTCTCTACCACCCCTAGCGGAAACTAGAGGCATAACACCCATAATTCCTTAGAGAGCTCTGTGCCTCCCCCTGGTGGCCACTCTAAGTAATTACACCCCTGTCCTGAAACTAATGACAGAAGCGTAGAGCTTCTTACAAACTTAAACAATAGTTTAAAGATTTCATTGACACCGAGATACCTCAGTAATTAAACTTTGTTGGTAATTACCCTCTGTTTTAACTCTACTCAATTCAAGGACCCTATTAACTGCACTGCTGTTGGTTTAATGCCTGCTTTATCTGCATACATGCAAATCTCTGCCATGCTAATGCTGCTGTTACATGTTGATTGAATGTTTCTGATAACGGTTTAATGCACGATATGTTTTGAGACTGAACTTAACTCATATTGTTGTTTATCCTGCCTGTTTTGAGAAGCTTTGCAATTTAACCCATACATTTAATGCAAGACTGCTTATGATTTTCTCCCTGCATAGGATCTGTTAAATTTGAATGACGCATTAAAAGCTTGTACACCCAGCTGCATGTTCACCCACTGCTGTTAAAGTTAACCAAATAACTTATTCTTGCATGTGCCCTGTCATAAGCTGTAAGATAAGCTGATTACATGCCTGCATTTTGAATTTAATTGCCACTGCTGATACCTGCTTGAAGTTGCTTGATTCATCAACTAACTTCTTTTTAAATGTATTGCAAGAATTCCTCCCTTGATTGATTTAAATTTGACTTAGTCAATTTAATCCACTTTTATTGAAATTTGGCATTTAATTGAAATTTTAATTTCTTTTAAATTAATTTCAAAATTTTGATTTTAATTTTAATTTTAATTTTAATTTTAATTTTAATCTTAATTTTAATCTTAATTTTAATTTTAATTTTAATTTTAATTTTGATTTAAATTTTGATTTTAAATCTTAAATCTTTGATTTTAAATTTTAATTTTAATCTTAATTTTTATTTTAAATTTTTATTTTAAGTTTACTTTATTCTTTTTCTTAGCATCTAGAAACACAGTTTCTGCTTCAGTGAGGAATTCTCTAAATACAGTCTGATTGTCACTCACCTTCTCTTTGTCTATACTGCACAAGTATCCACTCTATCTTTACAGATAAACCCAATTAGCTATAATTAACTTACTAGCCCAATAGAACCACATCCCTCAACATGTCCGACCAGTCCGCAGACTCGTCCCAGTTCCATCAGCCCTCTATACCAGTTATGAAGTCCTGAGCGAGTTAACAGAGAGAAGTCCCCAATACGTGAAGGCGAGATCCGGGCCACCAAGCCCGAAGAACTCAGTGCTACGCCAGACTCCCTGGTTAGCATAGCACTAACCACTGCTCCAAAGGACAAAAACCTAGCAACGCTGCTAGGGCAAATGGCCAGTGTCATGCGCGCTCAACAGAAACACACAGAAGATCTCTTGAGACGCAGTCATGAGGAAATGCAGAGCCAAAAACAGGACCTCGCCTCCCTTCCGCGATGTTATCGAGTTGAAACAGGAGCTCCGGTCGACCAAGGAATCCAGGGATGATTTCGAAAAACAAACCCAAGAGCTACAGTCTGTGGTCAACACCCTCCGAGGACTGACCGGATTCTGAGGAGTTAAAGACCAAACTCCAGCAAACTGAAACTACTTGGCGAGTTAAAGAGAAGGAACTGAGCGACACAAAAGTTATGCGGCGTCATGGCAGAACTCGCGCTCCGTCGCCAAGCAGGTGAGTATGAACCTCGGCAGGAGGAACTCACCAAATCAGGACAAAGTGCACAGGTGACATGAAATGCTAACTTCGTCATGATTTAGACCCGGTCATAGAGCAGCTGCCCGTGCACTTACATTTACATTTACATTTAGTCATTTAGCAGACGCTTTTATCCAAAGCGACTTACAAGTGAGGATAACAATGGAAGCAATTTTAACAACACAAGGTACAAAAAGCATAAGTGCACAAAAAACTAGTCAGTTTAAACTCAGCGCAGTATACAATGCTAAGGGTAAGAGAATTTTTTTTTTTTTTTTTTTTTTTAGAAAGGAATCGATAGAAAGGAAGTAGGACTCAGTGTTTGTCAGTCAGGTGTTGACGGAAGAGATGTGTTTTCAGGTGTTTTTAAAGATGGCTACAGAATCTGCTGATCTTGTAGCAGCAGGTAGATCATTCCACCAATGTGGAACAGATCCAGAGAAGGTGCGTGAGAGTGATTTTGTACCTTTTTGGGGACGGTACCACCAGGCGTTGTTCATTTGCAGAGCGCAGGGATCTGGTAGGAACGTAGGTCTGTATTAGTGAGTGGAGATATGGGGGTGCAGAACCAGAGGTGGTCTTGTAGGCCAAGAGCATAGCTTTGAACTTGATGCGGGCGTCAACCGGGAGCCAGTGTAACCTAATGAATAGAGGAGATACGTGCGCTCTCTTCGGTTCATTAAAGACCACTCTTGCCGCTGCATTCTGGATCAGCTGCAGAGGTTTGGTTGTGCAGGCGGGAGTCCAGCCAGTAGGGCATTGCAATAGTCCAGTTTGGACAAGACAAGAGCCTGGACTAGAATTTGCGTGGAGTGCTCTGATAGGAAAGGTCTAATTTTTCTAATGTTGTAGAGGATGAATCTACAGGACCGGGTGGTGCTGGCGACATGACTTGTGAAGTTTAGCTGATCATCAATTACCACTCCCAGATTTCTGGCAGTGCTGGACTGTGATGGTTGATGGGCCTAGTTGAATGGAGAGGTTGTGGTGGGTCTTTGGATGGGCCGGAATCACAAGCAGTTCTGTTTTTGCAAGAATTGAACCATTGCAACGCCATTCCAGAGACACCCATCGCCCTGAGAGAGGACAGGAGGATGTGATGATTAACAGTGTCAAAAGCAGCAGACAGATCCAGTAAGATGAGTACAGATGACTTGGATGTTGCCTTTGCCAGTCTCAGAGCTTCAATGACTGAGAGCAGGGCAGTTTCGGTGGAATGACCGCTCTTGAACCCAGACTGGTTCTGGTCCAGGAGGTTGTTCCGTGTGAGAAAGGATGAGAGCTGAGTAAACACAACTCGCTCCAGAGCTTTGGCAATGAAGGGAAGGAGGGAAACCGGTCTGTAGTTTTCAAGCAGAGTAGGGTTAAGAGTGGGTTTCTTCAGTAGTGGTGTGATGCGGGCCTCTTTGAAAGCTGTGGGGAAGGACCCAGTGGAAAGAGATGAGTTGATGATGTGGGTGAGAGCAGGCACGACAGATGGAGAGATGGCCTGAAGGAGATGTGTGGGGATGGGATCCAGCGGGCAGGTAGTAGGGTGGTTAGACACACTTAAACTAACCACGACGTTGCCGGGAGCAACTGTTACAGCTGACACACCGTTGTCTATGACTGACCGTGTCTGCGATTTAAAAATACGTTTGTGCACATTTATAGCAGAACATGATTTGTCATTCAGAATTTCGCAGCCACTGGTCACCCTGTGTAGAAAACTGTCAGAAAACAAAAAAGCGTTAACTAGCCTGTCGGTTTCAAATCAACATGCGAGTTACATGAACACTCAGTTCAAAATGTTTGTCTGAGAAGCTAGTTCTCAGTCTCAGTTTACCAGTTTCTTAAGCACTTTAAGCTCTTGTTACTGTATTTTTGTTATTATATAATATTTGAAGTAACCCCAAAAAAAGTTCAGGCTCAGGATTTTTTTCCACTTTAACCCCTGTGCATAGATCTCAGAGATCTTATTGCACGCCTCAAGGTACATTTGAGTAAGCATGAGTTAGTGCATTGCCCATTCACCAATTGTAAAAAGGCATTTAAAGTGAAGTCGTCATTTACATCCCATGTTTCAAGAACACATAAACATGAAACTGATGCTAATTCTAGAGTCACACACTCTGAGCCATCTGTGTCTTCTCAAATGGATCTCAATCAAACAGATCTCAATGAAATTGACCAAAGTGAAAATCAGTCTCAGGTTACTGATATTAGGTCTTTGTACATGAGAAATCTATGCCTGTTTTTCATGCAACTCCAGGCAAAATATCTTGTTCCATCATCAACAACTCAAATGATTGCTGCAGAGATAAATGGTTTGAATGACATTTGTCATCAATACACAAAAGACAAGATTAAAGAGACACTAAGAGCAAATACGAACATGTCAGATACTGAGATTCATTCAGTTTTGCAGAGCCTTCAGGAAAATGATTTGCATGCTGCATGTAGCGGTCAACTTTCTACTGAATATACCAGAAGGCAGTATTTTCAGAAGAACTTTCTGTGCAGCCACAAGCTGTTGACTTGGGCACCAATGAACATAGAAGAGACTGTTATGCTCAATACATACCCCTGCCTGACACTTTAAGAGCTATTCTAAAAGATCCTGTTGTGTGGCAAGAGTGTGTTGAGTCTCAGAATCGTCTTGTTTCTGATGGCATCTTAAGGGATGTTTGTGATGGCTCAGTCTTTAAATCCAATGAGCTATTTCTGCAAGCAGGTGACATGATCTTAAAACTGATCTTGTATCAGGACGCTTTTGAAGTGGTCAACCCACTTGGGTCATCAAGAAAAAAACACAAGCTTGTTGGAGTATACTTCACACTCGCTGACTTTGAGCCATTCCATCGTTCCAACATTGACAATATGCAGTTAGTACTGTTGTGCAAAGAGACAGACTTCAAATACTTTGGTCAGGACACTGTGTTTTCTAGAATGTTGTCAGACCTGAGACAGCTCGAAGAACACGGAATTGTTACCGTCTGGTCATGTGGTTCGAGCAACACTGTTATCTATTGTAGGTGACAATTTGGGGTCACACTGCATTGGTGGCTACACACAGAATTTCAGCACTTCCAAATACTTCTGCAGGTACTGTGAGGTGCAAAGAGACCAACTTGAGAATGCAAGTCAGTGTTTTCCTGTACGAACAGTTGATACCTACAAAGAAGCAGTGCAGTTATTGCAGCAGAGTAATGTTGATGAAGTTAAAGGAATATATTGTGACTCAGTCTTTAACTCCCTGAAACATTTCCATGTATGTCAGCCAGGCCTTCCTCCATGCATAGGGCATGATTTGTTTGAGGGAGTTGTAGCTTATGACATAGCTATTTACCTGCGGTACTTCATAAAAGTTAAGCACTGGTTCACATACACTCAGCTAAACAGACGTATCACACAATTTGCCTACAAGGACTCTGATTGCAACTCATGTCCCGCTCCGGTGAGTGAAAAAGCCAACACAATAGGTGGTCAAGCAGCTGAGAACTGGTGTCTCATTAGACTTCTGCCTGTCATTATTGGGGACAAAGTTGATCCTCATGACCCAGTGTGGCAACTAGTGATCGCTTTGAAAGAACTTGTTGAACTAGTGTGTGCTCCCTCAATCACCACTGCCCAGATTGCTTACCTCAACATTGTTGTGTCTGAATATCTAGAAACAAGGAAAGCATTGTTTCCTTCTGATCGTTTAAAACCCAAGCACCACTATCTTCTCCATTACGCATCATTGATCCTCAAACTTGGCCCCCTAATACGACTATGGACAATGGGGTTTGAGAGTAAACACTCCTACTTCAAGAGGTGTGTAAGAAGAACTCAAAACTTCTTACACACCAACTCCTCCAAGCGACCCTCAGCTCAAACTCCTTTTTTGCACCAGTGCTGAGGGCAAAAAACTCAACTCCATATCATGCTCACCTGTATAGTGATGCAGTGCGTAATGCAGTTCAAGCTCATATGGTTACAGAACCAGATTCTGTATCCCATGAGGTAAACTTTAAGGGAACCCTTTACAAAAAGGGATCTTTTCTCTGCCTAAAACGGGAGTCTGATGAGTCAATCAAGTTTGGTCAGATTGAGCTTGCTTTGATCAAACAGGAGAAAGAGGTGTGCTTTTTGGTGACACCTTACACTTCAATGTATTTGGAAGAGTATGGACTTCATGAAGTCAAACAAGCAGATGAGGATATGCACTGCATAGATGCAAAGCACTGCATAGATTTCTACCCATTGCCTCTGTACAGTCTGAACAGATGTAACGTCATATCTCTTAAGCACAGTGTTGTTGATTAGGGTTGAGGTCTGCAGTTATTTTCAGTGCTAGTCTGATATTCACTAAGACAATAACCAGTCTGATATTCACTCAACAATAATAACCCATTTTTTTCCTCCTTCTTGCAGTCATGGATGAATGGGTGAGCAACCTAACCTTATCCCTCAGTTCCATATTCAGCCAGGAGGATGTTATTGTCAGGATTCATGTTTAAGTTGTCTGTTTTGGTTGATGTTGTGGTTCTTTTAAGTTTCTTAGTGGTTTCTTTATATTCTGATTATTGTTTCAACTTGTTGTGGTGTTTTGGTTTTATTTTGATATGTCTTACTCCTGTCTGTGTTTTATGATTTACTTCCTGCCTGTTGTCTTCCCCTTCTGTGTGATTGCCTGCTCCGCCCTGATGTGTTGCACCTGTTCCTTGTTGTCTCTGTGTCTTTATAACCTGTGTGTTTTTCCCCTGCTCTTTGCCAGGTCGTCTTCTCCCTAACCGTGAGTCTGTTTGGTGTTTACCAGTGTCTTGTCTTTCGTGGTCTGTGTTTTCTGTGAAGGTTCTGTTGTTTTCATTAGTTTGATTTTTGCTTGTGTCCTATTCCTGGATTATTTCTGCTCGGACCCTAGCCTTGGTTTTTCCCTGTTCCTTGGATTTTGTTTTGTACTGTTGGACCATTAAACTTTATTTTAACTCTTTGCCTGTGTCTGGGGTTTTGCTTTGGAGTCTTCAAGTTCCTGGGCCATTGGCCATGACAGTTATAAAGCGAGTGGTGGAGGCGATTAAAGACCTTGGAGTTTCTTCAGCTGAGGACCTGAAGTTTTTGGAGGCAGATGACCTCGCAGGAGTCCTTAGGCCAATAGAAACAAGAAAAGTCATTGCCCACTTTAAATGTAAGTAAATTAATAATCCATGAGCAACTTTGTAAGAAAGTTTCAGTTTCATATTGTGTATAAAGTTCTAAGCAGCATGTATGACAAGTTTAAGAGACTTACAGAATACATGAATCCATGTCTTTTACTCATTCTACTTGATCTATCTAGTTGTGTAGTGTGGCATTTTAATTAAAGTAAAAATTCTCAAAGTCTGAGACCATTTAATGTGTAATTGCAACAAGATTATGATTCTCACAAACCCGAAAAATAATGAAATTTTATGCGAATCATATTGCCTAATATAAATTTTTCTGTATTGTTTTGGTTCATCCTCACTTATGGTAATGTTGAATGATTCCTCACAAGCTACTACTTCAATTGAAGAGTCAAGCACTGGTGAAGATTCATTTGTTAGTGACATTGATGATTACATGACCAGCAATAACTCCACACTAAAACCACTGCTGCAAGGAGCTCTGCTTTGGTCATGTCAAAGATAAGTCAAGTCTCACCCATTATGCCAAGTCAAGCCTCACTCGCCTCACTCATTATGCCAAGTCAAGCCTCACCCAGTGTGTCAAGTCAAGCCTCACCCAGTGTGTCAAGTCAAGCCTCACCCAGTGTGTCAAGTCAAGCATTATTTTTAGATTCAGAGAGTGGGTCCTCCCCTTTAGCCATGGAAAATAATAGCTGGCATTACAGCTTTAATATACCATGGAGTAAGTTGCCCTCAAGTACAAGACAGGTATTAGATAATGGGCAGAGGCCTTCTGCAGCACAGAGAAGAGAGATTGTAAGGATTGTGGTGGCTGAAGTTGTCACGGTGTGCAAGAATCCTAGAAAGAGGCACATTGCTGAAATAGCAAGGAAGATGGTTATTCAATACCCAAAATCCTTTCGAGATGAGATCGAGGGCCAGGTTGTCGGCACTGGGTACGACTCCCTTGTAAAACAGTTAATGTCTCGTATCGATAATTTCAGACGACTCCAAGCTCCTACCAAGAAAAGGTTTTCTGAAAGTGGCTGCCCTGAGAATGTAAAAAGAGTGCGTAAAGATGCATATGGCTGCATTAATCCTGACCCAGAGCTTCCTACTGGTGAAACAAAACAATTGCAAGAGCAAAAACAAGAAGAGCTAATTAATATGTTTAAAAACAAAGATAAAGATGAAAAGAAAATGGAAAAATTGATGTTGGAGACATTTCCCTCACAGAGAAGAGACACATTATCAGGACTGAAGGAGACCGAAGAGATATTTAAGGTGTGGCCTTTCCTGTTCCAGGAATTTGGAATGAGCCTTCATTTCAGAGAGCTAACAGGCATCCAGATTGATGACACCTTTGAAGAGTCCACAGCTTCCAAGATCAGGAGAATCCTGCGGTACTTTCAGTTTGCCCAAACTGATCCATCAAGCAGATTAGGCACTGTTCTTAACCAAACTCTGGAAGGAGGTGATGAAACTTGTGCAGCTATTCTGATGCTTCTAGCACATTTCAAAGAGCAACAAGACAAGATGTTTCTAATTGTCGATGACACTGCCATTGCAACTGATGTTGACACCACTAAGCTTCCTTGGAACCCCTGCATTGTGGTTTGTGGTAGGTTGTGCAAATCACTTTAATTTGTTGTTTAATTACTTATTTTGAAATTGTTTACACAAGTAACAGGTCAAGAAGAGTGTACTGTACAATTCTAAACAAATGTCTTGAGCGAAAAATCATATAACAGAATTTTTTTCAATTCCGTTTTAATTGTTTGCATTGCACAGTTTTTTTGTTTTGCAGTATATATGTTTAAGAATGAAGCTAACTAAGCAGTATGCATAACAGCTTCTGGCCTTGTCAATGAATCGGAACATGATATCATTCTTCCAGCAAGAATTTCAATTGCTAAGATTAGTGCTTATCAGTCAGTTATATCTCAGTATACAGGTGTTTTGAAACCTGGTTCCACCCACACTCCAAACCCTACATTTGACTATAACTTTGGAATTTCTCCTCTTTCACCAGAATGGAAGAATAGGATCACTGAAAAGCTGAACAGCATTTCAGATGTCTTTCACGAAAAATGACTTGGATTTTTGGAAAAAGCATAAGGTAAAACATCAAATAAAACTGTCAGACCCAACACCATTCAAGCAAAGACCGAGGCCCATTCATCCACAAGACTTGCAGGCAGTACGTAAACACCTCCAGGAACTCCATGATGCTGGTGTAATTAGAGAATCAGATTCGCCTTTTGCCTCACCCATCGTGGTAGTTCGAAAGAAAAATGGCAGTGTGAGACTCTGCATTGACTATAGGAAATTGAATCTTCAGACCATCAAGGATGCATATGCTTTGCCAAAGCTGGAAGATGCATTCACCTCACTGGCAGGATCCCAGTGGTTCTCAGTGTTGGATTTGAAATCTGGGTATTATCAAATTGAGATGGAGGAAGAAGACAAGTGCAAGACGGCATTTGTTTGCCCTTTAGGTTTCTGGGAGTTCAACCGCATGCCCCAAGGAGTAACCAATGCACCTAGTACTTTTCAAAGACTCATGGAAAAATGTATGGCAGAAATGAATCTGAAGGATTTCATTGTTTTTGCCCCTACTCTGGAAGAACATGAAAAAAGACTAATGAAAGTCCTCTACCGGTTGAAGGAATATGGACTAAAACTTTCATTGGAAAAATGTGTTTTCTTCCAGACATCTGTGCGTACTACCTTGGGCATGTTGTTTCTAAGAATGGAGTGGAAACTGACCCAGAGAAAATCGCTGCTCTAAAGACCTGGCCGGTGCCAAAAAATCTGAAAGAGCTCAGATCCTTTCTTGGGTTTGCGGGCTATTATCGCTCGATTTGTCCACGGATATGCAAGCATTGTTAAACCGCTTCATGACCTTACTTCTGGCTATCCGCCGGCTCAAAAGAAGCTACGAAACACAATCAAGTCCAACCAATATTTTGAAAAGAACCTTTTGGTGGTCGTTGGACACCTGCATGCCGAGAAGCATTTGAGGCTATCATTCATAATCTGTCTTCTGCACCCATCTTTGCTTTTGCAGATCCACAAAAACCCTACTTGTTGCACACCGACGCCAGTGCCACCGGGCTCGGTGCTATTCTCTACCAGGAACAGGAGGGTCAGAACCGAGTGATTGCCTATGCCAGCCGAGGACTATCTCGCAGTGAATCCAAATATCCAGCCCACAAACTGGAATTTCTTGCACTAAAGTGGGCTGTAACGGAGAAATTTAATGATTATCTGTATGGTGCTCAGTTCACGGTAGTAACAGACAGCAACCCATTGACTTATCTACTAACCTCAGCCAAGCTGGATGCAACCAGCTACCGATGGCTTTCTGCTTTATCCACTTTTTCTTTCAAAATTGTCTATCGAGCTGGGAAGCAGAATGCAGATGCTGATGGGCTTTCTCGACGGCCACATGGACAGTTGATTAACGATCTTATGTCCCAAAAGGAACAGGAGAGAATCTCAAGATTTGCACAGCAACATCTTAATGATCCAAATATCATTGTCATTGACCAGCATGCTGTACAAGCAGTCTGCGATCGGCAGTTAATTTACAGCTCTGACAAAACTTCCACCGCAGCTCTTGTGCATTCACTTTCAATGCACGTTGACAGTCTGCCTGACAGCTACACCAACGACATACAATTTGCATCCTCTGTAATCCCTCAGTTGACCGCTGCAGAGATCACTGAGAAACAGAGGCGGATCCTATCTTACGGCACATATTCTTGAATCTGGAGAAACACCACCACCATCATTGAGGGATGAATTGCCGGAAATACCTCTACTATTACGAGAACTAAATCGACTGGAGCTCCGACAATGTACTTGTAAGAAGGAGGCAAGTGGGAGGCCATTTTCAATATCAGCTTGTTTTGCCTCAAGAATGTCGTGCTGAGGTGTTGGAAAACCTGCATGATAAAATGGGACACATGGGCATGGAACGCGTGCTTGATCTGGTCCGCACGCGATTTTACTGGCCAAGATTGGTAAAGGATGTTGTTAACAAGGTACAATCTTGTGAACGTTGTATCAAACGGAAATCATTGCCTCAAAGAGCAGCTCCGCTAGTTAATATAAAAACATCCCGACCACTGGAATTGGTTTGCATGGATTTCCTTTCACTGGAACCAGATAAAAGCAAAACGAAGGACATCCTGGTAATCACAGACCATTTTACCAAATATGCAGTTGCAATCCCAACACCGAACCAGAAGGCCAAGACCGTTGCAAAAACCTTATGGGAAAACTTCCTCATCCACTATGGAATTCCAGAAAAACTCCATAGTGATCAAGGCCCTGACTTTGAGTCAAGGACCATCAAGGAACTATGTAGAATGGCTGGAATTCATAAAGTGCGGACAACACCATACCACCCTTGAGGAAATCCTATTGAAAGATTCAATCGAACACTGTTGGGAATGCTGGGCACATTAACAAATGAGGACAAAATGCACTGGAAGGATTTTGTAAAACCTCTGGTCCATGCCTACAATTGTACTCGAAATGATGTCACTGGATTCTCCCCATATGAGCTCATGTTCGGACGTCAGCCGCGGTTGCCAATTGATCTAGTGTTTGGGCTACCTGTGAATGAGAACAGCAAGAGTCACTCTGAGTACGTCCAGAAGCTAAAAACAAACCTGGAGAAAAGCTACAAAATAGCAATGGAAAATTAAAAAAAAAATGATGGAAAGGAACAAGACCCGGTATGACAACCGCGTCACACCTTCTGAATTGCACCTTGGAGACAGAGTTTTGGTGCGAAATGTAAAAATCCGGGAAAGCAAAACTTGCTAACAAATGGGAATCTGATGTTTACATTGTTGTCAAGCAAGCTGGAACCTTACCAGTGTATACAGTTAGACCAGAGAATAAAGACCGCCCATTACGTACTCTTCATCGAGACCTGCTGTTGCCGTGTGGATATTTGACTACGATGACCAGTACCAAGTCACGAACTTTCAAAGATACCAAAGGTCAGGGGGCTTCAGTTCTCCTGGAGGATAACAATGACGACCTCTCGGATGACTATCTCATTCCCCTCACTGGTACTCCTCTTGGAACCTATAAAGTACACTACCACTATTGAGGTACCCAAGATCACTGATACTAGACCCATATCTGAGCCGACGGTATCTCCAGAACACGAAACGGGTTCAAAACCAGAATCTCCAGTAGGAGGAAAGACTTGAATCTTCTGGGGAAACGAACATCCACACTGCTGCTGAACCTACTGCTGCCCTGGAAGATTCATCTTCTTCAGTAGATTCTCAACATGAGAATTGCTCTATGTCCGATTCGCCTCAACCAGAACCCAACTCCCCTTCAGATTCTGACTCTGATCAGCCCAGACAACGTCCCACTAGAACCAGGAAACCCCCAGATCGGCTACAGTACAGCAAACTGGGTCAGCCTCTTCTTAAATCTATTCATTCATTATTCCAAGGGCTCAGCACTGCTTTCTTGTATGCCTTGGAAGAAGATGAAGAAAAGCCTTACACTACCACCAGTCCAGCTGTCTGTTGCCAACCTAAGGAATGTACGAGGACGTACATTGGGTCAGGGGGGGGAAAGTGTAACCCGGTCAACAGAGGGGCAGATTGGATACACCTGAACCAGGGGAAGATAAATACTGGAGCACTTCCTGTTACGCTCTCACTGTGGCTGGGCATAAACACGGCAGATTCACACATGTAGATGCATCTTTCCTTCTTCGAAAACTCTTGAACAAAGCACTTAGATTCAGCGGTCAGGTTTTTTATTTGGGATTGGGATTCCACCACTGAACACTGGATGGCGAGCGGGTAGGATGAACTTTTCCTATTTTTTCCCAATGGAATGATTGAGGACTACACCTTCTGCCCTTTTAATTTTGTTTGGGAAAACTTGAACTGAACTGTTTGGGAAAACTTGAACTGAACTGTTTGGGAAAACTTGAACTGAACTGTTTGGGAAAACTTGAACTGAACTGTTTGGGGAAAAACCCCAAAAGGACTATACTTTAAGGGATCATCTCTATAATTTCTATTTTGAGAAATGTGGTTATAAAAGAACAAATGAACAGTATTCTGGGTACCACACCTTTTCTGCTGTACTGTATTTAATTGAACATTCTGTTATTATTGTTTGTTAATATTGTTGTTATTATTATTATCATCGACTCATGGTCCGAGTTGCAGAGCGGCAGCAGGTCCCCGACCTTCCGTGTCCCTGGAAACTGCATCATCCCTCCCCGCCCGTGTCCAGGCTTCTCAGTAGTCCACTGAGATACTGGCAGAGTGACGCCTTGCCTTACCGTAGTGGCAGAGCGGCAGCGGTCCTCCCTCACCTTCCTTACGGAAGCCGATGTGTGCAGGAAGGCGCAATGCTGCTGTACTGTGTCACCGCCGTATGCCAATGGAGGATAGCATGTAGTAGGCGGTGTTACAGTATACAGCAGTGCGCATGCCCTTCACTCCAGTCATATAATTCAAATATTATTCTGTTATACTTTATTAAATATTTTATTACACTATTTGGTTCAGAATATTTTTTTTCCTATTTTTCTCCTCTAAAAACCAGGTGCGTCTTATGGTCAGGTGCGTCTTATGGTGCGAAAAATACGGTACATGGCTACCTACCAAATAAATAAATAATTTGACACAAAATATTAAAAGGGAGTTTATTGATTTAAACCCGATTGTATTGCTTCCGCTAAAGAAAATAGTACGCTCCGTCTTTACGGTTAGAATCCTGTGAGTCCATAGCATTTTTTTTTATTTCCTCTAAACCTTTATAAAATAGTATTCCATACAACCACAAATACATACATAACATTGGCTTTTATTTAATTTTATTTAATTTTTACTCAATTATTTTGGTAAGTTTAATTCAAACAATCAAGTAAGATTTTCAGAGATTTTATTAAGTTAATTAAGTTAAATATTTACTAAGCCACAGAATATTTTTTGAGTGTAGTTTAAAACAAACTCCATCTAAATGTTGATTTTGAAGGTTTTATTTGATGATGGTGATGATACAGTCCTCCTCAAATGTGAAAACTGATGGTGACTTGTCAGTCACCATCAGTTATTGTGTATGTGTACATGCATAGAAATAATAATATGTATTTGATTAAAACATTAAGGCAATTCAGTATTCTGATGCTTAGTTGTGTGAAGCTAAAAAGTTATTTTGCTTGTGAAACAAAAACTATTTAAACAATTAATTTTAATCATGCTTGCAGTGCAGGGCCAGGCAGGCAACATAATGGCAAAAAAAGAGAGGATACAGAAAAGGAAGGAGAAGGAGCGCCAGGAAACAGCCAACAGTAGCAAATCGCTAAATGCATGGTTACAACCAGTTACCGGAAGCAAAACCCAAGAGAGAACAGATAAATCAGATGCTGAAAGTGTTAGACCTGACCTCTGTTAAAGACACTGAGAGACTACAGTGGACAGGATATCTTTCCAACACTGGTGGAAATGATAAGAACTTATGCAACAATTCCAGTGTCAACAGCAACAGTTGAGAGGTCATTTTCCAAGCTCAAACTGGTTAAAGACACACTCAGAAGCCTATGCACCGGATCTCCTCCTCCTGGCTATTGAGAAAGACGTTCCTGTAAACCACAGTGAAGTAATAAACATCTACAGGGACATGGCCCCCAGAAGGTTGCCGCTGTAAGGGAGGAAGGAGAGACAACCAGGGAATGGAGTAACAGATTTTATTTTGAAGTAGAAGACCCTTTTGTAAAATTTTATTAAGTTGCTGTATTTTTGTATTTTTTCAATCATTTTTGCAGTGATTTTTTCAGTAAAGTTAACAAAATAGCAGCAACAACCCTCTTCAGTTTAGAGTGAATATTTGTGTTGATTTAAAAGTGTTATGTGTTCTGATAACACCAAAATAATTAAAATGACGTAGTGCCTTGTGCAAAAAAATAAACAAATTATTAGTAAAACACACCCCTCTGCTTGATGCAGTTATTTTGGTTATTCTAAATATATACTTGAAACTAGTAGCATAGCCTTTGCTGCTCTATTAACCTAGTGAATACTAAGGAGACCATGGTTTCCTTGTGAACTGATTATTTTGTAGACATCTTTTGAAAATTAGAGTTTGAGGAAGATAAAATTAATTAACTTTTTTAATTATTTTTTTTAAAAGGAAGTCAGTGTTGCATTAATATATATCCTTTTTTGTTTTTAAAAAACACAAAAAATACGTAATTATGAGAAGTGCCCTTTATTTCACTTGAGCCCCTGCCCTTCAAAATGTCTGTGCACGTCCCTGCTCATATCCACAGCCACCAGCCAACTTGATGCAATGAAGGATCTGAAGGAGGGCCAGCTGGAGCTGAAGCAGATGACAGCGGCCTCCTTGGACAAGGTGCTTGAGGGTCACACTGCTCTTCAGGCCCAGCAGAGTAAACTGTATGAAGAACAGGAGCAAATGGAGACTTCATTGAGCGACAACCTGGAGCGGCTGGGACAGGAGAAGGCCCTCATTGCCTCTGGGCAGGAGCTAGTAGCCAAACTCATTCAAGGCATTACACAGCGAATGGAAAATGTCAGTGAGCATCTTCAGATCCAGGGCTCGGAGGTTCAAGACAGCCACCAGGCAATAGTTAAAGACCTTGCAGATGTGAGGCACCAAGCTCAAGACATCTATCACAAGATAGACTCAAGTATGATGGAGTTTTGCAGTATCAAGACCAAACCTCACAGTACTACTCCGATGTGATGACAAAACTGGAGCGTATTAACAGTACTCTAGGCTTCATACTGCACTATCTTGATAACATGCAGGGCAGGATAGAGGAAAGGCTTCTAATGATTCAAAGCTACCTTGGATGGGCAGGTTTAAGTCTGACAGCCATATGGACATGCACTGTTCATGCAGGATACTTTGTGTTTGGCGCGGTCCTGCTGACATTTCTGTTGTCCTGGTTTCTCTCGAGCCATGCTGCTGCTCACAGTGCCACTGAACGCAGTGGCTGAGGTCAACCAGCAGCCAGCACTGGATCTCTGTAGCCTCAGCCTGCTGCTGCTCACTCTCACTGGGCCACTGGTTTATAAATCGGCTGTTGGCTTGCTTCCAGATAAGGGAAAAGTCTACAGCCCTTCTACTGGATCCATGTGAAATTGTGGAGCCTAAAAGGGATTTTCCATCCTCCTTCTACACCTGAGAGAAATGAAAAGATAATCTCCTTGAGAAGAATGATCTACCTAATCAGGACAGCTTCATATCAGGTGACCTTGGCATATCGATGGTGTCTCCTTCTCACGGAAGGATGCTGCCAGAATTACTCCACAGTCATTCAACTCCCAGGTCTCTTTTGCAACCTGCTCTTTCAGTGGCTCTCCTGGATTCCCGTTGTGTAGTGGCGTTCTTCCTTTTATAGGCCGCTGATTACATTCACCTGCCAGACACCTAAAGGCGGAGACAAAAACAAAAAGAAAACAAACAAATGGCACGAGGGCCATAACACTCTGATTATCAAAGCAGTCGGGACTAGAGGATAAAGGGCTGTTGTTCAGCTTTGACACTGACACGGAGCTAAGGAGCTGAATAAACTAAAATAAACGTTCCCTCTCCGTCCATAACGTCAGTGAAGGCTCAGCTTTTAGATTTTAGTTTCTAACGCATTATCAGGCTACGCTAAACATGTTAAAATTTCCCGCTGCTCTGTCCGTAACCATAATAACCTGAGGACCCGCGCGTGTAGACGTAGCTGTCCTAGAAGTGCCGGTTCAAAAATATGTTTTACACAATGCGCTTGTAATTATGAATAATGTCTTGCGGTCCAGATCAAAGCCTCTCGAGGTCCGGATCCGGACCGCGTCCGCCTATTAGTGACCTCTGAGTTACATGAATGAATTTAAATGATCATACGCCTTACTACATGCTGCTGTCGCCTCCATGCTTTATTATTATTTTTTTGATGACGGGTCACGATGCGCGGCGGTGCGACACTGGTGGCTGGTGTTGCCAGGTTTGGTGTTTTTCCGCTACATATTAAGACCCGTTTGTGGCTGGTTTGCGGTGTGTTTTAGCCGGGTTTTCGCCTGGAAGGCTCTATAGAAATCTGGCACTCTATTGAACGGTTAACCTGAAAGAGAGCGTGCGTTCACAGACACCAGACTGAACGAGTTCACAGTAACGCTTTATCAGGCAGTAATACAGCACGCTCAGTTCACGTCGCTTCAAAATATGAACGAAGTTCATGAGCTATCGCTCATTGAACGCTGCTTCAGGCACAACACTGCTCACATGCATACTTCTAAATCTATGCTCAGCAGTTAGCGTAGCATGCAAAACCTGTCCTTTGACAGAAAGCCTACACCGAATGCTACTAACGGATTGTTCTTCACTTCTCATCAATTACTCAGATGGGTCCTCATGATGATTTAGTATGGACAGAGGATAGGAAAAATTTTCATCTTTAGCACCAGATATTCCTTATTTCAAAAGGAAATTGACATTCCACTGTTTCACCAACACTAAAAAAAAAAAGGACCGAATTGGTTTGACTCCAGGACCAGTCCAGGACAAGGAGAAACAATTGTAGGTAGGTAGGTGTCAGTAATTGTATATTTGACATAATGCTCTCACCTTTGCTCCAGTTCATATGCTTATCCACATACAAGTATGACTTGCACACGTGAAGGAAATTGTTGGTACCCTTCGGTCAATGAAAGAAAAACTCACAATGGTCACAGAAAAAAAAAACTTTATTCTGGCAATAAGGTAATAATAAATAAAAATTCTATGAATGTTAACCAATGAAAGTCAGACATTGCTTTTCAACCATGCTTCAACGGAATTATTTTAAAAAAATAAACTCATGGAACAAAATTGATGGTACCCCTAGAAAAGACTGTAAATAATGTGACCAAATGGACATGTTAATTCAAGGTGTGTGCATTAATTAGCATCACAGGTGTGTACAATCTTGTAATCAGTCAGTGGGCCTATTTATAGGGCTTCAGGTAGTCGCTGTGTTGTCTGGTGACATGGTGTGTAACACACTCAGAATGGACCAGAGGAAGCGAAGGAAAGAGTTGTATCAGGAGAATAGAAAGAAAATTATAGACAAGCATGATAAAGACCATCTCCAGCCAGCTAGATGTTCCTGTGATTACAGTTGCACATATTATTCAGAAATTTAAGATCCATGGGACTGTAGCCAACCTCCCTGGACGTGGCTGCAGGAGGAAAATTGATGACAAATCAAAGAGACGGATAATCCGAATGGTAACAAAAAGAGCCCAGAAAGACTTCTAAAGAGATCCAAGGTGAACTCCATGCTCAAGGAACATCAGTGTCAGATCGCACCATCCGTCGTTGTTTGAGCCAAAGTGGACTACATGGGAGACGACCAAGGAGGACACCATTGTTGAAAACAAATCATAAAAAAGCTAGACTGGAACCTGCTGAGAGGTGCAGAAGTCTCATTGACAGTTACAGGAGTCGTCTGATTGCAGTGATAGCCTCAAAGGGTTGTGCAACAAAATATTAAGTTAGGGGTACCATCAATTTTGTCTAGGCCTGTTCCATGAGTTTATTTTTTATTATTAATTCCGTTGAAGCATGGTTGAAAAGCAATGTCTGACTTTCATCGAATTTTTATTTATTACTACTTTTGTCAGAATAAAGTTTTTTCTGTGACCACTGTGAGTTTTTCTTTCATTGACCGAAGGGTACCAACAATTTTGTCCACGTGTACGTCTTTAGCTGTATCTTGCGTTCTATCTTTTTAAGGATGTTCCAAACAGTTGATTTGGCCACACCTAAAGTTTGTGCTATCTCTCTGATGGGTTTGTTTTGTTTTTTCAGCCTAATGATGGCTTGCGTCACCGATAGTGACAGCTCTTTGGATCTCATATTGAGAGATGACAGCAACAGTTTCCAAATGCAAATAGCAGCACCTTTTATCTGCCCCTTGTAAATGGGATAATGAGGGAGGGAATAACACACACCTGGCCATGGAACAGCTGAGCAGCCAATTGTCCCATTACTTTCGGTCCCTTAAAAAGTGGGAGACACATATACAAACTGTTGTAATTCCTACACCGTTCACCTGATTTGGATGTAAATACCCTTAAATTCAAGCTTAAGGTCTGCAGTTAAAGTACATCTTGTTAAGTTCTATTCAAATCCATTGTGGTGGTGTATAGAGCCAAAAAGATTAGAATTGTGTCGATGTCCCAATATTTATGGACCCGACTGTATGCATAGGAGAAAAAAAACAAAACAGAATAAGTATTACACTAACACAATGGGTTTGTTTTACTCACTTTTGACTTTCAGTCAGTTTCTTGATAACTTGTGCCAGTTTGAACAAACTGCAGTTAATATTGCATCGTTCACGAGGGCAGCACCTACAATAAAAATAAAATTACCCACTTTAACCAAGTACACTGTAGACTACTCATGAAGAGCAGCCAGTGTTACTCTTTTGCTTACCTTCTGCTCCTGTCTGACCGGCTCTCTCAGATCCTGCAAGGTCAACTAAATTCTTTAAAAAAAAAAAAAAAGCTGAATAGACATTGACACAAACAGCATTACTACTTAAAAATATGAGTTAACTCACCAGATGTGAAACAATAACAGCTCCCACAGCATTTTCACTCTCACTTTGCTTTCTTCTTTCCAGAATCTATGGCGGAAAAACTTGTGAAACATTCACCTCAAAATTCTTGACGATTGGAAATTAATACTTACCATTCTGAAAATGGTGTGTGAGCGACTGCTGCGTTGGTTCATGTTTGTCTTCCCACAATGACGATTTTCTACAGGAACAGAAGATTAGTTAACAGATTGTATAGTGATCAGACTCCATGTTATATACACTATATACTTTGTATTAGAGCTTACTTTCTCCTTTTCTAATCCACCCCAAGGCTTGTGCAGGAGAAGTCACAGGTTCCTCAGTAAGGTTAGCCACATAGATGTTTTTCTGCATAAGACAGAAAAAAAATAACACCAAACAAACAAAAAGGCTATTTTCGTACCTTTATCAAAGCCTACTGCATCCATATACACTACAAATTAGAACATTGAAACCGCAGCTAAATATTAGTAGAGTGAGTCAGTTTTGCATCTAATATCTATATGGGGGCAGTGGCTCAGTGGTAGAGCGGTCGTCCTTCAACCGGAAGGTAGGCCGCTCTACCCACAGTTCATACTGTCACTGTTCATACTGTCACTTCCGGGTCGGGTACGCTGGCGCGTTTGGCTGCCGCTCCTCTCACCGTTTTGTTTACTCTAGTAATGTTTTAATAGTATTTTTAGCGCCTCTATGTTTGAAATGGTGGTGCCATTTTACTTGTTTTGGACTGTTGTTTTTATCTCTGTGCTTCACCTGGAACATCTGCAACGGAATAATTTGCAACGAGCGACGGGGAATTCAACGCGTTGGTCTGTGTATGTGGACTCTACGACATCAAGATCACGGTGTGTGCTACGGGATTCAACGCCTAGAACCAGCCGAGTTTGTGGATCTAATGACTATGGCCTTAAGGTACACTGCACGCGAACTGTTGAATTTAAAACAGAACTCATCTCGTTTAGCTAAAGACTCTTATGATCTGTGCCGTGGCGCTGGCTTGCTACGCCCTAAACGGTACATTCACCGGGGGTTAGGGCGAAGCTTTACAGTTTCATCTTCTCCCAGCATTTGTACTTCTACATGCCGACGTAAGACTAACAATCTATCCTACACTGGTATTGATCAACGTAATTTAATACCAGTACCCCGTGTGGAGTTTAAATCATTGTTGACTCCTTTTCATAGCTCGGCTCATGCTGCATTATTTAATGCCCGCTCTGTGAATAACAAGGCACTGCTTTTATCGGATTTTATTCTGGACAAAAAGTTGGACTTCCTGTTTTTAACTGAAACCTGGCATAGAGAAAATGATGGACTTCCCTTTAATCAATCTTAGATCTTCCGAGGTTATCTGGCAGAGGTGGAGGCATTATTGTGGTCTACAACCTGCAATTCAAGATAAGCCCTGTATCTGTTTCCCAGTTTTCATCATTTGAATGCCTAGTTCTGAGCATTTCTGCTCCTACATCCACCATCATTGCAACAGTCTATAAACCACCAAAGACATCACATGAAGCTTTTACATCCGATTTTGCTGAGTTTCTGTCTATGTTGAGCTTGAAGTTCCATAGAATTCTTATTGTGGGGGACTTTAATATACATGTGGACCGAAGTGACTCTGCGGCTGCCAAGGAATTTTTATCACTTCTTGACTGTCTTAACTTTTCACAGTTGGTAACAGGCTCAACTCATTGTAAACACTGTAAAAAAAAAATCCTAATTTTACAGAAAATAACTGTAAATTTTTTAGAGTATTTTTCTGTTATTTTTAATTACATTCAAAACTCTGTAAAATTACAAACAATATCTGTAAATTAATGAATTGTCTGTTAATTTAAGGATTATATCACTAATGTCAAATTACAGTAATGTTTATTTTTTATACAGTACAATTACTGTATTATTTATACAGTATTTTTCTGTTTTCTTAAATTACGTATAAAGTAGTGTAAAATTACAATAATAAAGTGTAATTAAATGTGTAGCTCATTATATTAAAGGTTTATATCCATACTAATAATCTAACATATTTACTTGTTATTTTAAAGTAAATATTTTTTTATACAGTACAATTACTGTATTATTTATACAGTATTTTTCTGTTTTCTTAAATTACATATTAAGTTGTGTAAAATTACAATAATATATCCATACTAATAATCTTACACATTTCCTTGTTATTTTAAAGTAAATATTTTTTTTATACAGTACAATTACCATATTATTTATACAGTATTTTTTCTGTTTTCTTAAATTACATACAAAGTTGTGTAAAATTAGAATAAAAATGTGTAATTAAATGTGTAGCTCATTATATTAAAGGTTTATATCCATACTAACAATCTAACACATTTTCTTGTAATTTTAGAGTAAATATTATTAGTTTTACAAATAGTTGTATTTTTACATATAAACTCTGTAATTGTCGATATATAATTTTAGCAAACTTTTATCATTGCATTAAACAATTAGTTGTCTCTTGCACCTCTTGCCACACACACACAATCAGTGATGTCACAGAAAGTAAAAGCACTGCAACATACTTGAAAGTTAACCTTGCAGCTTTTTGCTAAAGTGGTTTAGTTTGGACTTAAGTGCATCAGAAAAGAGATTAACACAAATTAAAGTCAAGTGACAATTTATTGTTGATTTTTGTCAAAGCCTTGACAGCAAAGACATATTAGAAAATAAAGCCTTTTATATTAATTTCCTCTTGTTTCTTCTGGATATAAATGCTTAGTTCGCCCAAAAATTAAATGCTGTCATCATTTATCACCCTCAAGTTGTTCCAAAACCGCATTACATTTATTTCTTCTGCTGAACACAAAAGATGATTTTATGAATAAAAGAAAGAAACTCATATGGTTTTGGAACAACTTGAGGGTGAGAAAATGACAACGTTTTACATTTTGTGGTGAAAAAACAGGTAGATCATATGAACAATGATCAATTAAATGTAGCTCTCATGTCGGTAACACTCCTGGTCAAACTACTGAACATCAAGGAGCATCAAGAAACATTGCATCCATACTGTGCACATCTCAGAACATCAGGTATCTGTAAGAAGAGAGAAGAACTGAGATTAATTATGCAACAATTTTAGAAATGTGGCAAAATTAAAATTAATTCTCTAACATGTAAAGCAAATTATGTCACTTATAAAAAAAAAGATACCACGACCACCTTTCAGTGTGTATATGCCCCAAAATCAGATCTTTTGTTAGTTTTGGGACTTACTTATGTACTAATTTATCTCTTCACTAATGATTGTGTTCGTTTTGTGAGGAAGTGATACCATTTACTCTGTCCACTCAAAATTGGCAATTTTGGAAATGAGGCTCAGCACTCTTGGGTTGACGGCATACTGGCGTCCCTTTTCCTTGCGTGTGACTTTGGTCCCTTGATCTGGGTTAATTTTGAATATGCATCTGTTGGAAAAAATAATTGTTCCATTAAGTGCAAGACTGATAACTAATACTAACATAAGTGAAACAGCACATTTGAAACAAAGTGTACAATTTATGTTTTCTAAAAGCTGCATTAAGTGGCTTGTCTATTATTTTTTGCGCCAATAATCGATTTAGTATTATAACGACTGCCTGCAGAGGGCGCCAATAGCCTTTGATTTTTGTTGTTACAATCCACAGAATCAACAGATCCTTTTTATATATTGGCCAAACAACATTTAATTTCAATGTCCACTTAATCTTTAACATTTTCTTTAGAAATGCTACAGCCACTCTAACTTTAAAATGAATAAGTGAACATCAACATCCAATTTTGAAATTGCAATGAACTTATTACATATTTTGTAAGAAATGTATGTATTCTTCTGGGTTGGCGTAGGTTTATCAATGATTTACTTTACAAATCTGAATAAAGGCAAAAATTTGCATACAAAATGTTTTAAAAAAAAGTTCTCAACTGGTTCTCATGACTACCACTTTGGCGCTTAAAAAAAAAAGTTCATAAAGAGATCGTAAAACGAATCGATGAATTCATTAGATTAAACGAATCTAATCTAATGAATAGAGTTGGTTTAGTTCACATTTTCTGATGAAACTTCATATGAAGAACAGATGGAATTTAGGCTTTTATTCACATATAAACATTGATAAGCAAACTAACAAACCTTAACGCGACAGAACAAACCTCTTGTGGAAGCTCAAACGTGCTGTGTAAAAACAGACGTTGACGTTCTTGTACATCAAGCAAACATACTTGAGCTTCCATTTACCACAACTTATGTGTGCATGGGTTAATGTTTATATGTGTTACGGACCGGCAAGACAACCCAAATGCAGGCACACAAGTAAAGGAGTATAATAGATTTATTTAGGCACAAAGGTATGACAAGTTCTTCTGGGATAACGAGAAGACACAGGACAAAACCGGGGCTGGACTGGAACTGGATCGAGGACGAGACTTGAAGGTACAGGAACAGACGAGGACGGAACAGGAACAGGACATACGGCAGGACTGGACGGATCTAAGACGAACGAAGACACAGGTAAGTAATTAAATAAACAACACGGCAATAGCAAGCTAGATGTATAACTGACTGGAGTTAGTATTACGATCTGGCAACGAGGAGCAGGCTGCGTGCTTCTTATTCTCTGTTGATTACCAACTCGGCTCAGCTGGTCTTGCTCCGCTGGCGCTCCCGCACACCTGTTTCTCATCTGCGAGTCTGTAGGGGCGGGGAGCCGGAGGCGGAGGCCGCGGCCAACTGATCAGAGTCCTGAGCGACCGTGACAGTACCCCCCCCTCTATGGACGCCACCTGGCGGCCTATCCCGCTTCTCCGGATGACAATGAAAAAATTCTCGAATAAGGGAAGGATCGAGAATGTTCCTCTGGGGAACCCAACACCGTTCCTCAGGTCCATAACCCTCCCAATCTACTAAAACTCGGCCCGACCCCGCGCCCATCCATAATCCTCCTCACCGTGTATGCAGGCTGATCGTCATCATCCTGGGCGGAGGCGGGGAGGACAGGGAGGATCAGGGAGCTGGAACTGACCGGTTTGATTCTGGAAACATGGAAGGTAGGGTGAATCCTAAGAGACCGAGGAAGCTTCAGTCGAACTGCCGCAGGGTTGATGACCTTCTCCACTTCAAATGGCCCGATGAACCTTGGTGCCAACTTAGAAGATTCCACCCTCAAAGGCAGGTCCCTGGATGACAGCCAAACCTTCTGCCCTGAAGAGTACCTAGGGGCAGGGGTGCGATGGCGGTTAGCTTGTACCTGTGACTGGGTAGAAGCGCACCAGAGCTGACCGGGCCCTTCTCCAGACCTGATGGCACCGGCGCAGGTGCTCTTGTACTGAAGGTACTGCCAGCTCTTGTTCCTGTTCTGCAATAGGCGGTTGATAACCATAACAACATTGGAAGGGTGAGACATACCTAGAGAGGCGTTGACCAGGGTGTTGTGGGCATACTCTACCCAAGGCAGATGGACACTCCAACGCAGGATTAGCTGACGTGCACCTCAGTGCCACTTCCATCTGTTGATTTGCCCTCTCTGTCTGTCCATTGGTCTGTGGATGGTAACCAGAGGAGAGACTAACCTTGATGTCCAACGCATTACAAAACGCCTTCCAAACCTGGGAGGTAAACTGTGGACCTCTGTCTGAAACGATGTCCCAAGGAAGGCCGTAACGAAATAGATGCATTACCAGAAGATCCGCTGCCTCCCGAGCGGACGGCAGCTTGGGTAAGGGTACAAAATGAGCTGCCTTAGAAAACCGATCGACAATTGTCAACACCACTGTGTGTCCTTTAGAAGACGGAAGCCCAGTAACAAAGTCCACCGCCACATGTGACCATGGCCGGCTAGGAATCGGTAGTGGTTGTAGCAGACCGGCTGGGGTCGATTAAGTGTCTTATTCTGAGCACAAACTGGACATGCCGAAATGTATTCTTTAGTATCCTTGTCCATAGTGTCCCACCAAAACCTACTGCGCAGGACAGCCAGGGTGCGACCAATCCCCGGATGGCAAGTGAGGCGGGTCCCATGGGCCCAGTGCAATACCTCCGAACGAACGCTACTAGGCACGCATACAGGCATTATGTGGCCCAGTACCAGGATCAGGATGCTGACGCTGTGCAAGCCGGACACGAGCTTCTATCTCCCAGGTAAGTGTAGCCACGATGCGAGACTGGGGCAGGATACTCTCTTCTTCTGTAGATTGCCGCCCCGTGGTGAAGACTCTGGATAAGGCGCCTGGCTTAATATTCTTGGAACCTGGGCGATAAGTAAGTACAAAATTAAACCGATCAAAGAATAGTGCCCACCTGGCCTGTCGGGAGTTCAGCCGCCTTGCCGTCTGGATGTAAGTCAAATTCTTATGGTCTGACCAGACCACAAATGGTTGAATGGATCCCTCCAGCCAATGACGCCACTCTTCTAATGCCAACTTAACCGCCAGGAGCTCTCTGTTCCCCACGTCATAGTTCCGCTCTGCTGGAGAGTTTATGAGAGAAAAAGCACAGGGGTGAAGCTTTTGATCAGTAGCAGAGCGCTGGGACAGTACTGCTCCCACTCCCGTATCTGAAGCGTCAACCTCCACCACAAACTGTAACTCTGGATTAGGCTGTATGAGCACCGGAGCAGAAGTAAAACGATGCTTTAGGACATTAAAGGCTCCTTCTGCCTCCGGTGTCCAGGCAAAAGGTTGTGCGGTAGACGTGAGAGTCGTCAAAGGTTCTGCCAGCTTACTGAAATTTCGTATGAAATTTCTATAAAAGTTCGCAAACCCCAGGAATCGCTGAACCTCCTTACGGTTGGACGGGTAGGCCACTCCCGCATCCGCCGTGAGTTTCTCTGGGTCCATCTGGATCTGTCCCTGAGCGATGATGTATCCCAGAAAGGTAACAGACGGTGCGTGGAACTCGCACTTCTCGGCCTTAACGAACAGTTTATTCTCCAATAATCTCTGGAGAACCCCCCTGACATGTCCCTGATGTTCCTCCAAATCCTTAGAAAAGATCAAAATGTCATCCAGATACACAAACACAAACCGACCAATCATGTCTCGTAGTACATCGTTAACCAAATTTTGAAAGACCGCAGGAGCATTCATAAGTCCAAAAGGCATCACCCGATATTCAAAATGTCCTAAGGTGTATTAAAGCAGTTTTCCACTCATCCCCTCCCTAATACGCACCAAATGATATGCGTATGGAGATCGAGTTTGGTGAATATCATAGAACCACAGAGAGGAGTGAAAACTGAACTGATCAAAGGAAGTGGATACTTATTCTTGATGGTGATTTTGTTCAGGCCCCAAAATCAATACATGGTCTCAGACTCTTGTCCTTCTTATCAACAAAGAAAACCTGCACCCACCGGAGAAGACGAGGGTCGATTATCCCTGCTGCCAACGACTCCTGGATGTACTTCTCCATTGCCTCATTTTCTGGCCTCGAGTGTATAGAGACGGCTGCTGGGCAGAGGAGCACCGCCAAGAGGTCGATGGCGCAGTCGTATGGTCTATGAGGTGGCAGCGACAAGGCTTGATGCTTACAGAACACTGCTGACAAATCATGGTAGGTTGGTGGAACTGAAGACAGATCTGGAGGTTCAGGTGCCGAGGTGCATCTAGAGGAACAGGAGGTAAAGCAGACTGCAGACAATGTAAATGACAATATTTACTCCAAGACAACACTTGGTATGCGGCCCAGTCAATGTGAGGGTTATGAATCTTCAGCCAGGGTAACCCCAACACTATAGGTGTGTGAACACAATCAAAAATGTAAAACCTAATAGTCTCTGTGTGATTACCAGACAGAAGGAGTTTTACTGGAATAGTCTGTTCACCTATCTGGGTCAAAACCTCACCGTTCAAAGCCTTTACTTTTAAAGGCACCTCCAAAGGCATAGTCTGTATACCCAACCTCTTAGCCACCCCACGGTCCAAAAGGCTCTCATCTGCTCCAGAATCGATCAGAACTTCCAATGTCTGGTTCTGATCTGCTAACATAATAGTTCCTTCCATACGTACAGAAGTGGGAGACGAACACCGAACTTGGCTCAGCAGTATTTCTCCCATTACCGAGCCCACCCTTTTCCCGGAAGGAGCGGGCAGGAGGCACGAAAATGTCCAAGTCCTCCACAATATAGACAACTACCTGTCTTGACACGACGAAGTCTCTCCTCCTCTGTCAAATGGGTCCGATCCAACTGCATGGGTTCAGGTGCGGCTGGTTGCAGTGAGCGACCCGCGAATCTGTCTTGGAACTGAATGAGCCTCTTTCATCACCCGTCTGTGTCCACCAACCCCGGTCCTCTCGTGGAGGCTGGGGAAAACCCCCCTGATATGCCGGGAATCCCGAACCTGGATTAGTGAAGGATCTCATTGACCCCTGTAAGCCAGCCTTCTCCCTCTTACGCTCCCGGCGATTATCCATTCTAATAGCCCGGTAATGAGTTCATTCAGACTCGTTGGAGGCTCTCGCGCGCCATCTCGTCCTTAAGTTCCTCAGAAATCGCATTTAAAAGCTCCGTGAAGCGCTTCTCATTCCAACCGCTCTCCACGGCTAATGAACGAAACTCAACGGCAAACTCTGCCACACTGCGATTCCCTGACGAATGGAAAACAGTCTTTTAGTAGCCTCCTCCTCGAACAGGATGATCAAAAATTAATTTCATCTCCTTGATAAATGCGAATAAGAGAAACACAAAGCCTCCTGCTTCTCCCAGACAGCGGAGGCCCATTGTAAAGCCTGACCCTTAGACACCCAATTAAAAGCAATTCTTGAACGATCACTTATAAGTCTGTGACTGTAGTTCAAAACCAAAGAGCACTGGGTTAAAAGGCACCACAAGAGCCGAGATCTCCACTGTATGGTGCAGGTGGCGGTACAAAAGCTTCCTTGTAACCTGGAGGCGGGGCTTCCATAGTCAGCGAGAGACGGCTGGAGCGCTGGTAGCCGGCGGTGAGTTCACTGCAGTCAACTGGGCACTCAGCACGGAGAGGCTCTGAGAAGTCCTTCATGTGGGCCATGAGAGCCTGGAGAGTAGCATCATGCTGCTCCAGAAGCGCGGTCTGAGCAGCGACAGTCTGCGGAAGAGTGTGCGGCTCTGCTGGGTTCATTCTGGCCAGATCGTACTGTTACGGACCGGCAAGACAACCCAAATGCAGGCACACAAGTAAAGGAGTATAATAGATTTATTTAGGCACAAAGGTATGACAAGTTCTTCTGGGATAACGAGAAGACACAGGACAAAACCGGGGCTGGACTGGAACTGGATCGAGGACGAGACTTGAAGGTACAGGAACAGACGAGGACGGAACAGGAACAGGACATACGGCAGGACTGGACGGATCTAAGACGAACGAAGACACAGGTAAGTAATTAAATAAACAACACGGCAATAGCAAGCTAGATGTATAACTGACTGGAGTTAGTATTACGATCTGGCAACGAGGAGCAGGCTGCGGTGCTTCTTATTCTCTGTTGATTACCAACTCGGCTCAGCTGGTCTTGCTCCGCCGGCGCTCCCGCACACCTGTTTCTCATCTGCGAGTCTGTAGGGGCGGGGGAGCCGAGGCGGAGGCCGGCCAACTGATCAGAGTCCTGAGCGACCGTGACAATATGTGAATAACCATTAATTCAACCTGTTCATTATAAACCAACCGTGTCTCTTCAGAAAATTTGGACTAAAGCACTCAATACATATGGATTTTGAAGTGTCAAAGTGGTAGTTGCGTAGCTATCAATGGAAGGACAGAAAGGACTCTTAGATTTCTTCAAAATCTTAATTTGTGTTGCAAAGATGATTGGATGGAGTTGGAAAGACGAGGGGGGAGTAAATCTTCATTTGTGAGTGAAATAACCCTTAGTTCCCCCCAAAATGATAATTCTGTCAGTAATTACTCACCCTCATGTTGTTCCAACCCTTTAAGACTTTCGTTCATCTTAAGAACACAAATTAAGATTTTTTTTATGAAATCTGAGAGCTGTTGTCAACCCAGAAGCGCACTACGTTACACTACGTGAACTCACTCAGGGCCACACAGAAGAAAATGAAGAGTGGAAGAAAGTCGTTATTTTTGTTATCACTTGGACTATTTTAACGATGTCTTTATTAACTTTTCTGCCATGGCAGATATTGATTACCTAGCAGCCTGTGAAGGAGTGAAACAGCTCTCAGATTTCATAAAAAAAAAAACTTAATTTGTGTTCTGAAGATGAACAAAAGTCTTACAGGGTTAGAACAACATGAGGGTGAGTAATTACTGACAGAATTTTCATTTTTGGGTGAACTAACCCTTTAAGATGACAATTATACAAATATAAAAACAAGATCAAGTTCAACTACAATATAAATTATATATTTTTAATGTGTAATGCATAATGATTAGATACCTCTGTAAGAACTCCAGCGTAGCTGCAATTTCCACTGGATAGTCAATGTTGTGCAGGTAATATGAACAAAACATCATCTGGAACGCTTTGTTGAAGCTGGGAAGCTGATCATTTACTATGAACTGGTCCACTGCAACCATGAACATCTTGGCAGTGAGTGGGCTGTTTCCTGTAAACGGTGCAATCAGAGTTTGATTAAAATGGCCAGTAAATATCTTGCTTAAAGTATATGGATACAATGACGTTATGCAAGCCAGAAGCTGTTATGCATACTGCTTAGTTAGCTTCATTCTTGAACATATATACTGCAAAACAAAAAAACTGTGCAATGCAAACAATTAAAACGGAATTGAAAAAAATTCTGTTATATGATTTTTCGCTCAAGACATTTGTTTAGAATTGTACAGTACACTCTTCTTGACCTGTTACTTGTGTAAACAATTTCAAAATAAGTAATTAAACAACAAATTAAAGTGATTTGCACAACCTACCACAAACCACAATGCAGGGGTTCCAAGGAAGCTTAGTGGTGTCAACATCAGTTGCAATGGCAGTGTCATCGACAATTAGAAACATCTTGTCTTGTTGCTCTTTGAAATGTGCTAGAAGCATCAGAATAGCTGCACAAGTTTCATCACCTCCTTCCAGAGTTTGGTTAAGAACAGTGCCTAATCTGCTTGATGGATCAGTTTGGGCAAACTGAAAGTACCGCAGGATTCTCCTGATCTTGGAAGCTGTGGACTCTTCAAAGGTGTCATCAATCTGGATGCCTGTTAGCTCTCTGAAATGAAGGCTCATTCCAAATTCCTGGAACAGGAAAGGCCACACCTTAAATGCATACTTCCTGCTTCTGAAGAGTGCAGTCGCACCTCTGCTTGCTCATGCCTGCTTTACTTTTCTTTTTTAGTTATCTCTACATTTAGCCAATGATTTTATGATTAACTTTTTTACAGTACTTTTTACTTTTTACTTTCTTTTAACTGGATTTTGCTTTTATGTTTTTACTTGTTTTTTTTACTTTTTAAACAACCCGTTGGACTCGCCGAGCGACTGGAGCCTTGATATCTATTTTTCAACATGTCTGGGGTAAAAACAACAACTACAAACTCTTTCTGCCAAAATTGCTGGAAATATCAACAGGAAATCAATGTGCTACAAACAAAGATTTTTGCTTTGGAATCTGAAAGAGGACTTCAGGAGACAATACCGATCACACAATGTGGTAAGACTGTGAATTTAAACTTGGATGATACAGTGTCATTCCCAAAACTGAGCAAAGCAAAGGGATTTAAACAAAATGATACCACCTGGCATAAACTTGGTGCCCAGCCAAAGCAGCACTGGATTAGAAAAAAGAATGCTGACATCACAAGAACATATGTAGCATCACCAGACATCCAGCTAAAAAACAGATTCCAACCACTGACTGAGCTAAAGGTGAATGAACCAGAAAACTCTGCTGTAAATGAAAAACATGGAGTAAATCAAGCTTATTCTATGGAGAACAGGAGACATGAATCTGTGGAAAAGCACCAGGCAACCAGAGACAGAGAATCTATGCCAAAAGTGAAGGTCAGAGATATCTTGCTGCTTGGAGACGGTGCTGTCCGAGACATAAACAACGGTAGATTTGCTACATGCAGCTTTCCAAGTGCTACAGTCACTGATATAACATCACTCCTCCCCCAAGTTATGTCTAAACACACAGGGATTAAACAGCTGATGTTACACGTGGGTGCAGTTGACACCAGGAAGGGGAATCAGAAGTTTTAAAAAAGGATTTCTCCAGGCTTTTAGATAAACTTGAAAACCTGGAAGTGCAATCCTTTATAAGTGGACCACTCCCAAACATCGACAGAAGGATCAATAAATTCAGTCGGCTGCTTGCATTGAATACATGGCTGTCCAAGGCCTGTGAGACTAGAGGAGTGCACTTCATTGATAACTTTAACTTGTTTTGGCAACGTGACGACCTGTTCAAAGGAAAGGGCCCACATCTAAACAGGGGAGGGGTCAGGAGGCTAACGGATAATCTCCTGCACTCCCTGAGACACCTAAATGGTTCTGGGCGCCCTCTTGAACAGAGAAAGGGTCCTCAGCCACTGAATGAAAAAAGCACTCCTGCCTCAGCAGCCAAGGATCCTCCTCTGACTCTACCACCATCAACACCTCCACCACTGAAATGGACTCCCCAATAGGACCATGGACCCCACCAGTAACATCAACACCTTCCGCGGACCTCACCATCCCTGTCCCATCTCCGGATTCACCAATGGGATTTCCAGATCACCTGGAAATTTTAGTTAAATCTGGAATTAAGATGATACCCTTACACCTAACTTGGCCAGGTCACGGGTTCTATCATCATCACTAAAAACATCACCCCCAATACCACCCAGGAGTACCACTGCTTCACCTCGGCCACTACCTAGAGTCCAATGCACCCCTGTCAGACCCTCTCCACCCCCTCCCAAACCAGCTCCTCCCAGACCACCTCCTCCCAGACCAGCTCCAAAAGCCTTGACTAGCATCAAGGCTACTATCAGTGATTAGGACAATGAGGGCCTCTGCTGTTCCAGGACTTTTCGTCATAATAAACCACTTATCAACCTGAGGCCTAGGAGAGAACACTCCCTCCTAGCTCCATAGCTACAGTCAGAAGTCGCAGATTAAAGAAGAGAATTACAGTTAGATTGTCTAATCAGACAAATCTGATTCAAATCCCCTGCAAACAGATAAAGTCAGGTCCTGCTCAAACGGACTTAAAACTTGCACTGTTCAATGTCAGGTCTTTGGGAAACAAATCTTTTTAATTAATGATTTTATAACTTCAAATAAGCTTGATTTTATGTTTTAACAGAAACATGGTTAGACAGCAGTACTGGAAATGCGGTCCTTATTGAATCCACCCCATCGAATTTCACATTTTTATCCAAAATACGGAAAACAAAAAGGGTGGTGGTGTATGTGCCTTTCTTAGGGATAATATTCTTATCCAGAAGCTATCACTTGGTGAGTTTTCATCATTTGAGTATGTGTCATTCAAAATGGAGTTGAGGTTTTCCATCTATTTTATATGTAGTTCTTTACAAACCACCCCAACAGTGTCATGATTTTATTAATGAGTTTACTGAAATGCTTTCGGTTATTTGCACAGAATTTGAACAAATAGTCATATCTGGTGATTTTAATGTGCATGTGGATAATGTTTGTGACAGAAATGCCAAAGAACTTTCTACTATTCTTGATACTTTTGGTCTTTGTCAGCATGTTAATGAGCCGACCCATAACAGAGGTCACACTCTGGACCTGGTCATTACTAAAGGTGTTCATATTTCAGATGTCACTGTGATTGATGTTGCTCTATCTGATCATTCATGTGTCTTTTTCATCTGTCCATAATTCCAAAAGTTGCTGTTGGACCTACTGTTGTAAAAAGAGATACATTAACGATAACACCAGGACACAGTTTATGGAGGCAATCAGGTTTGAAAATGCCTCATCAGGTCAAGTTGATGATTTGTTGAATTGTTATACTTCAGGTGTTTTAAATGTTATGGACACCATTGCTCCTGTTAAGGTTAAAGTGATCAGGACGAGGCAGAAGGCTTCATGGAGCAATGCTCACTCTGTCAGGGCACAGAAAAGGGAATGCGAAAAGCCGAAAGAAAATGGCGTAAATCAAACTCTTAATTCATAATGAGGTATACAAAGAGAATTTGCATGTTTTCAATCAAACTTTGCAAAAAGAAAGAGAAATATTCTTCTCAGAGATCATCAACAACAATAGTAACAACCTGCGTGTCCTGTTTGCTACAGTGAACAGATTAACAAACCCTCCAGCTCCATTTCCACCAGAATTAGTTTCCACCACTAAATGCAATGAGTTTGCATTGTTTTTCAACAACAAGGTTCAAGGCATTAAACATGCGATACAGTCCAAAGGGCATACAACAACACTGCAGCCACCTAGAGACACTTGGTTGGTTTAACACATTTTACTCCCATTAATGACAGAACAATTGAAAAACTGTCTCCAGCCTGAGTTCATCCACCTGCTGCCTCGATGTTTTACCCACTAGATTTCTAAAATCAGTACTAAGCAGTTTGTTACCACAACTCACTAATATAGTCAATAATTCCTTACAGTCTGGAACATTTCCAAGGGCCTTAAAAACTGCTGTCATTAAGCCTCTCCTAAAGAAGAGCAGTCTTGATGCTACAGTGCTCAACAACTATCGCCCATATCAAACCTGCCATTTTAGGAAAGTCATCGAAAAAGTTGTATATCAGCAACTTAATGACTTTCTATTACTTAACAACTGCTTTGATCCTTTTCAGTCAGGATTCAGGCCCCATCACAGCACTGAGACTGCACTTATCAAAGTCACAAATGACATCCGTCTGAGCACTGACGCAGGCAAAGTCTCTGTCTTAGTTCTGTTGGACTTGAGTGCTGCGTTTGATACAGTGGACCATGAAATCCTGACACAAAGATTAGAGGAATGGATAGGTATCACTGGAACTGCCCTTAAATGGTTTCAGTCCTATCTTGAAGACAGGAAGTACTTTGTTACGGTTGGTAACTGTGTGTCAGACCAAATGGCCCTGACATGTGGGGTTCCACAGGGGTCTATCTTGGGACCTCTATTATTCAATCTCTACATGCTTCCTTTAGGCCAGTTAATACGCACTTGTGGCGTGATCCTACCATAATTATGCAGATGACACTCAGATTTACATTTCACTCACAGCAGGTGAAAATGGACCAATCCATTCACTGTGTCACTGCATCGAACAGATTGACATGTGGATGCAAAATAATTTTCTCAACTGAACAGAAACAAGACTGAACTAATCATCTTTGGGCCACAGAAACAAAGAGAAAGTGTCAGCAGCCACCTCGCGTCTCTTTCTCTAAAATCTAAAAATCAGGTTAGAAATCTAGGGGTCATCATGGACTCAGACTTGAATTTCCACAGTCACATTAAGTCAATTACATCATCTGCATTTTATCACCTTAAAAACATTTCCAGAGTCAAAGGGATGATGTCTCAACCAGACTTAGAGAAACTTATCCATGCTTTTATCTCCAGCAGGTTAGATTACTGTAACGGCCTGCTCACTGGTCTCTCAAAACGAGGGTTAAGACAGCTGCAGCTTATTCAGAACGCGGCTGCTCGGGTTCTAACCAAAACCAGGAAGTACAACCACATTACGCCAGTTTTAAAATCTCTGCACTGGCTTCCTGTTGCTCAGAGAATAGACTTTAAAACAGCACTTCTGGTTTACAAGTCTCTAAATGGTTTAGCACCAGAATATATGTCTGACATGCTAGTTACTTATGAACCTCCTCGGACTCTGAGAACATCTGGGACAGGCCTTCTGCTCGTGCCCAGAGTTAGAACTAAACAGGGTGAAGCAGCGTTTAAGTTTCATGCAGCAAAAACCTGGAATAGCCTCCCAGATGAAGTAAAACAATCCTCAACTTTAACAATGTTCAAGGAGGTTAAAACCTTCCTCTTTAGCGCCAGCCTACACTACAACCTAAAGTGTTAGTTTTTTTCTTTTATCTGCACTCTTCTTTTTAAAATGTTTTTAATTTTTTCTTATGTTTAAATTGTCTTTTATTCCTGTAAAGCACTTTGAGTTACCCAGTGTATGAATTGTGCTATATAAATAAAATTGCCTTGCCTTGCCTTGCCTTAAATATCTCTTCGGTCTCCTTCAGTCCTGATAATGTGTCTCTTCTCTGTGAGGGAAATGTCTCCAACATCAATTTTTCCATTTTCTTTTCATCTTTATCTTTGTTTTTAAACATATTAATTAGCTCTTCTTGTTTTTGCTCTTGCAATTGTTTTGTTTCACCAGTAGGAAGCTCTGGGTCAGGATTAATGCAGCCATATGCATCTTTACGCACTCTTTTTACATTCTCAGGGCAGCCACTTTCAGAAAACCTTTTCTTGGTAGGAGCTTGGAGTCGTCTGAAATTATCGATACGAGACATTAACTGTTTTACAAGGGAGTCGTACCCAGTGCCGACAACCTGGCCCTCGATCTCATCTCGAAAGGATTTTGGGTATTGAATAACCATCTTCCTTGCTATTTACATTTACATTTATTCATTTAGTAGACGCTTTTATCCAAAGCGACTTACATTACATTACCAGTGTTACAGTCACTGGAGGCAAGGTGGGTTAAGTGTCTTGCCCAAGGACACAACGACAGTATGAACTGTGGGGAGAGCGGGAATCGAACCGCCTATCTTCCGGTTGAAAGACGACCGCTCTACCCACTGAGCTACTGCCGCCCCAAACAATTGGCAGCAGTGGTATTTTCAGCAATGTGCCTCTTTCTAGGATTCTTGCACACCGTGACAACTTCAGCCACCACAATCCTTACAATCTCTCTTCTCTGTGCTGCAGAAGGCCTCTGCCCATTATCTAATACCTGTCTTGTACTTGAGGGCAACTTACTCCATGGTATATTAAAGCTGTAATGCCAGCTATTATTTTCCATGGCTAAAGGGGAGGACCCACTCTCTGAATCTAAAAATAATGCTTGACTTGACACACTGGGTGAGGCTTGACTTGACACACTGGGTGAGGCTTGACTTGACACACTGGGTGAGGCTTGACTTGGCATAATGAGTGAGGCGAGTGAGGCTTGACTTGGCATAATGGGTGAGACTTGACTTATCTTTGACATGACCAAAGCAGAGCTCCTTGCAGCAGTGGTTTTTAGTGTGGAGTTATTGCTGGTCATGTAATCATCAATGTCACTAACAAATGAATCTTAACCAGTGCTTGACTCTTCAATTGAAGTAGTAGCTTGAGGAATCATTCAACATTACCATAAGTGAGGATGAACCAAAACAATACAGAAAAATTTATATTAGGCAATATGATTCGCATAAAATTTCATTATTTTTCGGGTTTGTGAGAATCATAATCTTGTTGCAATTACACATTAAATGGTCTCAGACTTTGAGAATTTTTACTTTAATTAAAATGCCACACTACACAACTAGATAGATCAAGTAGAATGAGTAAAGACATGGATTCATGTATTCTGTAAGTCTCTTAAACTTGTCATACATGCTGCTTAGAACTTTATACACAATATGAAACTGAAACTTTCTTACAAAGTTGCTCATGGATTATTAATTTACTTACATTTAAAGTGGGCAATGACTTTTCTTGTTTCTATTGGCCTAAGGACTCCTGAGGTCATCTGCCTCCAAAACTTCAGGTCCTCAGCTGAAGAAACTCCAAGGTCTTTAATCGCTCCACCACTCGCTTTATAACTGTCATGGCCAATGGCCCAGGAACTTGAAGACTCCAAAGCAAAACCCCAGACACAGGCAAAGAGTTAAAATAAAGTTTAATGGTCCAACAGTACAAAACAAAATCCAAGGAACAGGAAAAACCAAGGCTAGGGTCCGAGCAGAAATAATCCAGGAATAGGACACAAGCAAAAATCAAACTAATGAAAACAACAGAACCTTCACAGAAAACACAGACCACGAAAGACAAGACACTGGTAAACACCAAACAGACTCACGGTTAGGGAGAAGACGACCTGGCAAAGAGCAGGGGAAAACACACAGGTTATAAAGACACAGAGACAACAAGGAACAGGTGCAACACATCAGGGCGGAGCAGGCAATCACACAGAAGGGGAAGACAACAGGCAGGAAGTAAATCATAAAACACAGACAGGAGTAAGACATATCAAAATAAAACCAAAACACCACAACAAGTTGAAACAATAATCAGAATATAAAGAAACCACTAAGAAACTTAAAAGAACCACAACATCAACCAAAACAGACAACTTAAACATGAATCCTGACAATAACATCCTCCTGGCTGAATATGGAACTGAGGGATAAGGTTAGGTTGCTCACCCATTCATCCATGACTGCAAGAAGGAGGAAAAAAATGGGTTATTATTGTTGAGTGAATATCAGACTGGTTATTGTCTTAGTGAATATCAGACTAGCACTGAAAATAACTGCAGACCTCAACCCTAATCAACAACACTGTGCTTAAGAGATATGACGTTACATCTGTTCAGACTGTACAGAGGCAATGGGTAGAAATCTATGCAGTGCTTTGCATCTATGCAGTGCATATCCTCATCTGCTTGTTTGACTTCATGAAGTCCATACTCTTCCAAATACATTGAAGTGTAAGGTGTCACCAAAAAGCACACCTCTTTCTCCTGTTTGATCAAAGCAAGCTCAATCTGACCAAACTTGATTGACTCATCAGACTCGTTTTAGGCAGAGAAAAGATCCCTTTTGTAAAGGGTTCCCTTAAAGTTTACCTCATGGGATACAGAATCTGGTTCTGTAACCATATGAGCTTGAACTGCATTACGCACTGCATCACTATACAGGTGAGCATGATATGGAGTTGAGTTTTTTGCCCTCAGCACTGGTGCAAAAAGGAGTTTGAGCTGAGGGTCGCTTGAGGAGTTGGTGTGTAAGAAGTTTTGAGTTCTTCTTACACACCTCTTGAAGTAGGAGTGTTTACTCTCAAACCCCATTGTCCATAGTCGTATTAGGGGGCCAAGTTTGAGGATCAATGATGCGTAATGGAGAAGATAGTGGTGCTTGGGTTTTAAACGATCAGAAGGAAACAATGCTTTCCTTGTTTCTAGATATTCAGACACAACAATGTTGAGGTAAGCAATCTGGGCAGTGGTGATTGAGGGAGCACACACTAGTTCAACAAGTTCTTTCAAAGCGATCACTAGTTGCCACACTGGGTCATGAGGATCAACTTTGTCCCCAATAATGACAGGCAGAAGTCTAATGAGACACCAGTTCTCAGCTGCTTGACCACCTATTGTGTTGGCTTTTTCACTCACCGGAGCGGGACATGAGTTGCAATCAGAGTCCTTGTAGGCAAATTGTGTGATACGTCCTGTTTAGCTGAGTGTATGTGAACCAGTGCTTAACTTTTATGAAGTACCGCAGGTAAATAGCTATGTCATAAGCTACAACTCCTCAAACAAATCATGCCCTATGCATGGAGGAAGGCCTGGCTGACATACATGGAAATGTTTCAGGAGTTAAAGACTGAGTCACAATATATTCCTTTAACTTCATCAACATTACTCTGCTGCAATAACTGCACTGCTTCTTTGTAGGTATCAACTGTTCGTACAGGAAAACACTGACTTGCATTCTCAAGTTGGTCTCTTTGCACCTCACAGTACCTGCAGAAGTATTTGAAGTGCTGAAATTCTGTGTGTAGCCACCAATGCAGTGTGACCCCAAATTGTCACCTACAATAGATAACAGTGTTGCTCGAACCACATGACCAGACGTGGTAACAATTCCGTGTTCTTCGAGCTGTCTCAGGTCTGACAACATTCTAGAAAACACAGTGTCCTGACCAAAGTATTTGAAGTCTGTCTCTTTGCACAACAGTACTAACTGCATATTGTCAATGTTGGAACGATGGAATGGCTCAAAGTCAGCGAGTGTGAAGTATACTCCAACAAGCTTGTGTTTTTTTCTTGATGACCCAAGTGGGTTGACCACTTCAAAAGCGTCCTGATACAAGATCAGTTTTAAGATCATGTCACCTGCTTGCAGAAATAGCTCATTGGATTTAAAGACTGAGCCATCACAAACATCCCTTAAGATGCCATCAGAAACAAGACGATTCTGAGACTCAACACACTCTTGCCACACAACAGGATCTTTTAGAATAGCTCTTAAAGTGTCAGGGGGTATGTATTGAGCATAACAGTCTCTTCTATGTTCATTGGTGCCCAAGTCAACAGCTTGTGGCTGCACATAAGGAAAGTTCTTCTGAAAATACTGCCTTCTGGTATATTCAGTAGAAAGTTGACCGCTACATGCAGCATGCAAATCATTTTCCTGAAGGCTCTGCAAAACTGAATGAATCTCAGTATCTGACATGTTCGTATTTGCTCTTAGTGTCTCTTTAATCTTGTCTTTTGTGTATTGATGACAAATGTCATTCAAACCATTTATCTCTGCAGCAATCATTTGAGTTGTTGATGATGGAACAAGATATTTTGCCTGGAGTTGCATGAAAAACAGGCATAGATTTCTCATGTACAAAGACCTAATATCAGTAACCTGAGACTGATTTTCACTTTGGTCAATTTCATTGAGATCTGTTTGATTGAGATCCATTTGAGAAGACACAGATGGCTCAGAGTGTGTGACTCTAGAATTAGCATCAGTTTCATGTTTATGTGTTCTTGAAACATGGGATGTAAATGACGACTTCACTTTAAATGCCTTTTACAATTGGTGAATGGGCAATGCACTAACTCATGCTTACTCAAATGTACCTTGAGGCGTGCAATAAGATCTCTGAGATCTATGCACAGGGGTTAAAGTGGAAAAAAATCCTGAGCCTGAACTTTTTTGGGGTTACTTCAAATATTATATAATAACAAAAATACAGTAACAAGAGCTTAAAGTGCTTAAGAAACTGGTAAACTGAGACTGAGAACTAGCTTCTCAGACAAACATTTTTTGAACTGAGTGTTCATGTAACTCGCATGTTGATTTGAAACCGACAGGCTAGTTAACGCTTTTTTGTTTTCTGACAGTTTTCTACACAGGGTGACCAGTGGCTGTGAAATTCTGAATGACAAATCATGTTCTGCTATAAATGTGCACAAACGTATTTTTAAATCGCAGACACGGTCAGTCATAGACAACGGTGTGTCAGCTGTAACAGTTGCTCCCGGCAACGTCGTGGTTAGTTTAAGTGTGTCTAACCACCCTACTACCTGCCCGCTGGATCCCATCCCCACACATCTCCTTCAGGCCATCTCTCCATCTGTCGTGCCTGCTCTCACCCACATCATCAACTCATCTCTTTCCACTGGGTCCTTCCCCACAGCTTTCAAAGAGGCCCGCATCACACCACTACTGAAGAAACCCACTCTTAACCCTACTCTGCTTGAAAACTACAGACCGGTTTCCTCCTTCCCTTCATTGCCAAAGCTCTGGAGCGAGTTGTGTTTACTCAGCTCTCATCCTTTCTCACACGGAACAACCTCCTGGACCAGAACCAGTCTGGGTTCAAGAGCGGTCATTCCACCGAAACTGCCCTGCTCTCAGTCATTGAAGCTCTGAGACTGGCAAAGGCAACATCCAAGTCATCTGTACTCATCTTACTGGATCTGTCTGCTGCTTTTGACACTGTTAATCATCACATCCTCCTGTCCTCTCTCAGGCGATGGGTGTCTCTGGAATGGCGTTGCAATGGTTCAATTCTTGCAAAACAGAACTGCTTGTGATTCCGGCCCATCCAAAGACCCACCACAACCTCTCCATTCAACTAGGCCCATCAACCATCACACCGTCCAGCACTGCCAGAAATCTGGGAGTGGTAATTGATGATCAGCTAAACTTCACAAGTCATGTCGCCAGCACCACCCGGTCCTGTAGATTCATCCTCTACAACATTAGAAAAATTAGACCTTTCCTATCAGAGCACTCCACGCAAATTCTAGTCCAGGCTCTTGTCTTGTCCAAACTGGACTATTGCAATGCCCTACTGGCTGGACTCCCGCCTGCACAACCAAACCTCTGCAGCTGATCCAGAATGCAGCGGCAAGAGTGGTCTTTAATGAACCGAAGAGAGCGCACGATCTCCTCTATTCATTAGGTTACACTGGCTCCCGGTTGACGCCCGCATCAAGTTCAAAGCTATGCTCTTGGCCTACAAGACCACCTCTGGTTCTGCACCCCCATATCTCCACTCACTAATACAGACCTACGTTCCTACCAGATCCCTGCGCTCTGCAAATGAACAACGCCTGGTGGTACCGCCCCAAAAAGGTACAAAATCACTCTCACGTACCTTCTCTGGATCTGTTCCACATTGGTGGAATGATCTACCTGCTGCTACAAGATCAGCAGATTCTGTAGCCATCTTTAAAAAACACCTGAAAACACATCTCTTCCGTCAACACCTGACTGACAAACACTGAGTCCTACTTCCTTTCTATCGATTCCTTTCTAAAAAAAAAAAAAAAAAAAAATTCTCTTACCCTTAGCATTGTATACTGCGCTGAGTTTAAACTGACTAGTTTTTTGTGCACTTATGCTTTTTGTACCTTGTGTTGTTAAAATTGCTTCCATTGTTATCCTCACTTGTAAGTCGCTTTGGATAAAAGCGTCTGCTAAATGACTAAATGTAAATGTAAATGTAAGTGCACGGGCAGCGGCTCTATGACCGGGGTCTAAATCATGACGAGTTAGCATTTCTGCGGTCACCTGTGCACTTTGTCCTGATTTGGTGAGTTCCTCCTGCCGAGGTTCATACTCACCTGCTTGGCGACGGAGCGCGAGTTCTGCCATGACGCGCGCAACTTTTGTGTCGTTCAGTTCCTTCTTTAACTCGCTGCGAGTTTCCTCAGTTTGCTGGAGTTTGGTCTTTAACTCCTCAGAATCCGGGTCAGTCCCTCGGAGGGTGTTGACCACAGACTGTAGCTCTTGGGTTTGTTTTTCGAAATCATCCCTGGATTCCTTGGTCGACCGGAGCTCCTGTTTCAACTCGATAACATCGCGTGGAAGGGAGGCGAGGTCCTGTTTTTGGCTCTGCATTTCCTCATGACTGCGTCTCAAGAGATCTTCTGTGTGTTTCTGTTGAGCGCATGACACTGGCCATTTGCCCTAGCAGCGCTAGGTTTTTGTCCTTTGGAGCAGTGGTTAGTGCTATGCTAACCAGGGAGTCTGGCGTAGCACTGAGTTCTTCGGGCTTGGTGGCCCGGATCTCGTCTACGTATTGGGGACTTCTCTGTTAACTCGCTCAGGACTTCATATAACTGGTATAGAGGGCTGATGGAACTGGACGAGTCTGCGGACTCGTCGGACATGTTGAGGGATGTGGTTCTATTGGGCTAGTAAGTTAATTATAGCTAATTGGGTTTATCTGTAAAGATAGAGTGGATACTTGTGCAGTATAGACAAAGAGAAGGTGAGTGACAATCAGACTGTATTTAGAGAATTCCTCACTGAAGCAGAAACTGTGTTTCTAGATGCTAAGAAAAAGAATAAAGTAAACTTAAAATAAAAATTTAAAATAAAAATTAAGATTAAAATTAAAATTAAGATTAAAATTAAGATTAAAATTAAAATTAAAATTAAAATTAAAATTAAAATTAAAATTAAAATCAAAATTTTGAAATTAATTTAAAAGAAATTAAAATTTCAATTAAATGCCAAATTTCAATAAAAGTGGATTAAATTGACTAAGTCAAATTTAAATCAATCAAGGGAGGAATTCTTGCAATACATTTAAAAAGAAGTTAGTTGATGAATCAAGCAACTTCAAGCAGGTATCAGCAGTGGCAATTAAATTCAAAATGCAGGCATGTAATCGGCTTATCTTACAGCTTATGACAGGGCACATGCAAGAATAAGTTATTTGGTTAACTTTAACAGCAGTGGGTGAACATGCAGCTGGGTGTACAAGCTTTTAATGCGTCATTCAAATTTAACAGATCCTATGCAGGGAGAAAAATCATAAGCAGTCTTGCATTAAATGTATGGGTTAAATTGCAAAGCTTCTCAAAACAGGCAGGATAAACAACAATATGAGTTAAGTTCAGTCTCAAAACATATCGTGCATTAAACCGTTATCAGAAACATTCAATCAACATGTAACAGCAGCATTAGCATGGCAGAGATTTGCATGTATGCAGATAAAGCAGGCATTAAACCAACAGCAGTGCAGTTAATAGGGTCCTTGAATTGAGTAGAGTTAAAACAGAGGGTAATTACCAACAAAGTTTAATTACTGAGGTATCTCGGTGTCAATGAAATCTTTAAACTATTGTTTAAGTTTGTAAGAAGCTCTACGCTTCTGTCATTAGTTTCAGGACAGGTGTAATTACTTAGAGTGGACCAGGGGAGGCACAGAGCTCTCTAAGGAATTATGGGTGTTATGCCTCTAGTTTCCGCTAGGGGTGGTAGAGACTCTTGGTGAGTCTGGGTTGTGCCGCCTTTCTCCAAAGGGGGCAGTAGAGGCTCTGGTGAGTCTCTGGTTTCGGGGGTGACGTTTCTGACACGCCCCCAGGAAGACGCGTGTAAGCTTAGCTTTGTTCTATAGCTTCACTCTAAGAAAGAATGGGACTCACGCAGCATTACACGTTTTGAACAAAGACCTCAGCGGGTCCCGTTTTAACACAAGCACGCGGCCTTTTTGCACAAAGCAGCGTGGTTTGCCAGAAAGTTTTTGCACAAAGGCATTAACGTTCAACAACAGCTATTAGCTTGTTAGCTTGGAGGTTTAGCAGTGCTAAAGTCTCCGTAGAGTCTAGTGGTAGCTTAAATCCGTGGGCGCCTACAGATTTAACTTTTAGACGGACAAATTAATCTTAAGTCCCGGTCCAACGCGGTTAACTAGTTAATTTGTCTAAATTCACGTGAAAAGGACAATTATATTTCGAAATCCCGGTGCAACTCAGCGATTTTCAATTGTCATTTACATTTACATTTAGCAGACGCTTTTATCCAAAGCGACTTACATTACATTACCAGCGTTACAGTCACTGGAGGCAAGGTGGGTTAAGTGTCTTGCCCAAGGACACAACGACAGTATGAACTGTGGGGCGAGCGGGAATCGATCCTACTACCTTCCGATTGAAGGACGGCCGCTCTACCCACTGAGCTACTGCCGCCCCGTCATGGGCCATTTAAAACACACCGTAGCGTGTAAGCATGCATTTATATCAACAAGTCAAATCCGGCTCTCGCACGGCTTCACATTAACCAAAGGTTAAAACACTAAACAACTTAGCAACCTGGAATTCACAGGACATATGTAATGTACGTACAAGATTACAACGTCTAGTTTATGAAATCAGGCCAGCTGATTTTCACGTTCTGAGAATTTCACAAGCGCTTTATAACAATCCAAGCAGCACAACGCACACACATTTACCACATTGCTTCAGACATATAGCCAGAATAAACAAAAACACAGCTTTTAAGTGGAACAGCGATTTGAGTTTTTCAAAGGTGAATAATTACGACAATGATTAAATTTCAGAACATAAACTTTCAGGTCTCGCACGGGGCGTCAAAATAATATGTAGTATATGAGCTATAATATATGATGTAATAAGAAATATTAATTTATTAATTTGGGTAAATTATTAATTAATATTTTTATTATCAAAATTGTCTCAGAAGGGGCACCACCCAGATGATTCTGGGAAACTGATTATATTGATTAAGTCTCAATTAATCTGAAGGAAGAGAATTCTAACCTGTTTTCGGATATAATTCTGAAATAATCAAAAGAAAACCAAATCAAAATCTTTAACATTTTATGGGGTTTTATTAAAGATTCTACAGGGTTAACACATTTGATGAATGGGGGAAGGACACAAAGGGTGAATTATTGACATATAATGGAATAATGATTACAAACAAAATGAAAAACAACAAAATTACTGAATCTAACTTTGTGGAGGAGAATGTTTTGACTAATTAGAACTCGGCTGGGGAGTTTAATTACCGGATTATTACGACGGGTTTGTAGGAGATAGATGAATGGACATGGATATAAATTAAGTTCTGAATGGACCTTTACTCAAGACAGTGTACAGTTTTATAACGCCAAACTTCAGTGTCACGTGCTTAACTCACACTAGTCGTCTTGCGAACCTCAGCATTCAGTCCAAAGATCCAAAGTAATACTCCGGAACTTTAGGCGGCTGCTCCAGTTGGTTGTTGGTGACGATAAGATGGCGGCACGTGTACGCTGATTCCAAAGGAGCCGTGCAGCTCCAGGTAGGATAGAGAAGGCGTTCTGTCACGGTCTGGGAGTGTAAGGCAGGCTCCTACCCGTTGTTGGGACAAGAGTCTTTTAACACAAAAATTGATCGCTGAAAAGAGTCTCAGGAGTCGTTTTCCTCGGGCTTAAAGCATCTGTGGCCCACGTGGAGTTCTCAGTCTGTCTCGAGAACTACAAAAATGTCTTCTTCCTCGTGCAGGTTACATCACGAGAGTTTTACAAAAATCATTAATGCGTGGCTGTTAAAGATATATAAAAAGCACGTTGCTTGGTGGCAACGGGTCTAGAAAATTAAAGTAAGTTCAGTTACGAAGAAAAATCTAAGGAACGCCTGAGGGCGTCAGAGAAAGTTTAAACTTTGAGAAGCTTACGAAGTGCTTCAGGCGAAGAGAGAGGAGCCGGAAAAAAGAGAGAGATTTTCTGCGTGCGCCAGAGTTTTGTTCTGCTCGCAGGGGGTGTGTCTTCGGGGCGTTTCTGTTCCGGGGGAACGGGAACGAATTTTAAATTCAAATACCATTCTCCACAAAGCCACATATTAAATATAGTTAAACACATATACCTCCACATTGCTGTGTGTACTTTAGAATCCATTCCTAACAAATACAATTCTGAGCATATTATGGGAGCATGTATTTAATTCACTTTGTTAACAATGCATGCTGGGAACCTTGAAAAGAAAGATTGAAGAAAGAGTCTTATTGTCCTTTGTCCGGGAGCCATCCTGAAAAAGGACACATTAATCCAATCATTTAAACCTTTTCTTTTTATTAAACAAACATGTTCATTTATGAGAAGTCCGATTCCTTTGTAAACTTTTCGTTTACACAGAAGTTAAAAGTCAGTTTTTATTGAGAAAGTATTTAGCAGAGTTCCTCCATACTGTCGCTAGGGGCAGTATTGTATCGTCTAAATCGCTCAAATCCTGGTTGGATCAGAGCGCATTCCAATGTTCAAATGGCACGGTCGTAAAACGTTTCTGGAGAGCTGGAAAAACAGTTTTATCTCAAAAGATTTTCAATTGGGATGACAGGGCGCCATCTGGGTCTGTTTAAAAGTCCTTTTGGCTGGCAAAAGAAAACATTTCCTGGGTTTGGAAAAGGTGGATTACAGCTTAAATTGCCGGGATTTGACACTTTTAGTGCTGCAAACTCCAGTTGACCGTGGGGGATGCGGTTTATGACTGGGACCTGTGTTCTTGGTCACTACATAAAAGATTGTGTCAGTGTGGATATACTCGCCACATCAGAGCTAAAGGAGAACATTTGTTTTTGTCAGCCATTAAGTGATGAACAGCCCTTGATAATTGTAGTACAGACACCCTGGCAAAAACAACTACTTAAGGAACATCCAAATCCCATGATGTTCATGGATGCCACTTACAAGGGGATGACCTCATATGGTTATGCATTTTATGCACTTCTTCTGAGCAATAGTATTGGAAGAGGAGTTCCATTTGCATACTTCATCATAAGTCAGGAAACAACAGCCACACTCACTCTTTGCCTGGAAAAGCTTTCTAGCTGTAATCCTGGTTTTCTTCCCCGGTCAGTACCCTTTGTATTTAAACTCTTCATTACTCATAATATATTTGCTTACACAGCCCATATCATGGGAAATGTAGTTTCCTTACATTTATAACTAATGTAAAATGTATACACTGTTTATGTTTAAAAAAAAATCATAAGGTAGCTTCAATTCTCCATATTGTGACTTGCCTAACAAAAACCTGTTAAAATCATGAATTTCATGTGTATTCCTTTTTCTGTATAGGTCAGTCATGATTGACAGGGACCTGAAAGAGCTCAATGCCATAAGGCAGATTTTTCCTTCAGCAAAGGTCCTCGCTGGTTTCACGTGCTGCAGGTAGATGACAGAACAGTTATACTTCGTGTATGCTCCGCCCACCTACGGGCTTCGCTAGTGGTTACCTCTCTCTGGCGCGAGCCAGACTTCTGAGAAAGATCAAAGCATTCACCGCGCCAATCATGCCAGTGTACTGGCACAGCCTCAGGGGCTATATAAACCCCTTGCCCAACGCTCTCCCTTCTTCTCTCAGCACTTCTGAGATATTAAAAGAGCGAAGATTACACTTGGATTAGAAGAATGGATTGTGCCCGAGATTTGCCACCTACCGGTGTCGGGCACCGCCGCTCCTGCTGCGCCTGGCTGCTGCCCGAGGATGGCCACGACTACTGCTTCACCTGCCTCGGATGGCATCATCAGCTGGAGCGGTCTGCCTGCTCCGCCTGCCTCGGCCTTTCCAGAGAGGAGTCCGAGCGCCGCGCGGCTTTCATGGGTCCTATTTCCCCGTCTCGACCCAACCTGCCACCGCATTCCATCGCGGTGTCCCCTGCCGCTACCCCACCTCAGCTGGATTGGGCAGCGAGTAGTGAGGACAGGGAGGCTCGTGACGATGACGCTGGATCCATCGGTACTGGAGTCTCCGTCCCTGATCTCCAGCCAGCTCATCGGTACCCGCTAGATGATCTGCCGCAGCTGTTTGCCTCTGCTGCGGTTCGTATGGAGACCCCGCTCCCGCCTCAGCAGCTTGAGACTGCTCCGGCGGACTTCACACTGGGGCTAGCGTCACAGACTCGTTCTCGGCCACGCGTGGCAACTCTCTGCCCACTGATGACACCCATTGCCCATTATGCCCAGCGAGAATGGCAGAGCCCGCTCTCGGCGAGAGGGCCCGCCCGAGGATATCTGGGATATTGCAATGTGGTGGGCTGGAACGAGATCACCAGCCCCACCTGTTGAGGACGGGGTGAGGATGTGCCTGCTACCGTCATCTACCCCCTGGCCGAGCGGTAAGCCGGCTCTACCACCAGAGAGGGACAGATTGATGGCATCGCTGATGGATCGCTGCTACGCTAACGCCGCTCAGGTGGTGGCGTTGGCTAGCAATATGGCTTTCCTGGCGGGCTCTTTGGACAAGCTCACACATGAGCGATCGGTCCTCACGCCCGAGGAGATAGATGAGGTTCAGACCACAGCGGCTGCTCTCCTGAGGATGTCCCAAGCTTTCGCCGTGGATGGGGGCCGCACCATGAGCGCGGCTCAGCTCGGCGCCAGACACCTGTGGCTCGGCCTGTCTTCCCTGAAGGAACAGGAGCAGAGACGCGTCCTCGGCCGCTCTCCACCTCATCCCTGTTTGGTCCTGATATTCAGTCTTTTGTAGACCGACTAGAATCAGCCTCCAAAACGTCCCAGCAGCTTGCTCCACATCTCCAGCCGAGACGCCAGCGGCACGACATTTGGCGCCGTCGTGCAGACCGGCACCAGGTGTCCGCGACTCCCCGTGAGCGAGCTAGGGCACGCCCCACCGTTGCCGCTGCTGATCCTGTCCCCGCCTCTATAGCGCAGGGCGGAAAACGCCGGGAGAAGAGGAGGTTTTCAACGTAATAGGCGCTGGCTCCTCCCGCTACAAGTCGCCCTTAATGATAATCATATCAATAAAGGCCGTAGGGGCCCGCATTTCTCATTAAAAGAGCACGCTTCTGGGTCTTCCTCCGGCTCTTTATGGTCCGCCTTCCACTACGCCACGCAGACGGATTGTGCTTGGCTTAAGTGGGTCCGGCGCACCTACAGCAGTACAGGCGCCTTCCATGCTGCCAAGGGAGGGGCTTAAGAGGCGCTCCACCGCGCTCTCCTGTAACTCTAAGGCTGCTGGTAAACGGCCCAGATTCCACTCTGCAACTGGGGCGGTGTGCAGATATTGGGGCCGTGGGCTTGCCCCCGCAGTTATTCAGGCAGCGCCCAGTGTTGAGCTGCAAGGGCGGGGATGCTGACCAGGGCTCGCTACCCCCGGCCACACAGTCAGCTACTAGGGGTGCACCACCTGTAAAAGTGGGGCAACTCATTCTGGGGGGGGCCTGCCCCCCCCCAGGTCCCCCGGACCTAGGGGGTTCTAGCTCAGACAGCAACCCACCCCTAGTCACCCACAGAACCCCAGCAGTGCCCCCTCCCAAGAGGGTAGGGCAGCTTTCTGGGGGCCCCGCATCCCGAACCTCCAGTTGGGTTTGTGATGGCGGGTGGGCCGATACATCCTCCTGTTCAGGACATGGTGCGCCCTCTATCGCACTTCTTGGAGGCGTGGACCCGCCTTCTCGGCCCTCTATCGCCCTGGCTGGACAGAACGCTGAGGAGGGGCTATGCCCTGCAGTTTGCCCGTCGACCCCCTCCCTTCCGCGGTGTCCTTCGCACACAGCTCACAACCCAGGCAGCGACAAGGGCCCTCCAAGAGGAGGTCTCTTCACTCCTGCATTGCGGTGCAGTTTCGAACTGGACCGAGGGGAGGCGGAGAGAGGTTTTACTCCCCTATTTCTTGGTCCCAAAGAAAACCGGGGGAGTGAGACCAATCCTGGACCTGCGCATCCTGAACGAGTATGTGACCACCAGGAGGTTCCGCATGTTAACTACCAGGCACCTCCTGGAGAGTGTCCGCCCGGGGGATCGGATGACCTCAATCGACCTGATGGATGCTTATTTTCACGTCTCCATCCTACCGGGGCACAGGAAATTTCTCAGGTTCGCCATCGTGGAGCGGTGTTTTCAGTTCAACCGCCTCCCGCTCGCTACTCCTCGCCCCACGCACCTTTTCCAAATGCGTGGAGGCAGCACTGGAGCCGCTTCGTCGTCAGGGTCTCAGGATCCTGACTTACATCGACGATTGGCTCATCCTTGCTCCCTCTCGCCAGGAAGCCGTGCAGCATACGGACAGAGTACTGCGTCACATCTCAAAGCTGGGGTTCGTGGTGAACCAGGCCAAGAGCTCGTTGTTGTCAGCACAACAGGTGACGTACCTGGGACTGGAGTTGGATGCACAGACCATGCGCGCACGGCTCTCCGTGGAGAGACAGGTGGCGCTCAGGAGTCTGGCTCAGAGGCTGGTGGTAGCTCCATCTGCACCGTCCTGTCTGGTACGGTGCCTACTGGGCATGATGGCGGCAGCTCACCCGGTGGTACGCTTGGGGCTCCTTCATATGAGAAGGCTCCAACGCTGGTTTACTCGGCTCCGGTTACATCCCACGAAGGACAGACAGACCCGGGTCTCACTGTCCTTGGGGGCTCGACAGGATCTGGAATTCTGGCTCACCCCGGACCGTCTCCAACTGGGAGTGCGCATGGGATGCGTCCACACTATGTGGAGGTGTTCACGGACGCATCACTCACCGGATGGGGCGGGACCTTAGGCCGGCTTGCAGTGGGCGGGGCCTGGGAGCCAACGCTAGCCCACATAAATGTACTGGAGATGGTAGCGGTGCAAAGGGTGCTTCTGCCCCCAGCTTGAAGGGAGATCACGGGATGATCAGGTCAGACAACACAACAGTGGTGGCCTACCTGAACAGACAGGAGGAACCAGGTCACCCCTCCTTCATCGGAGGGCAGGAGAGATCCTAATGTGGGCAGACACACACCTGGCCTCCCTAAAGGCACGACATGTGCCCGGGACACTCAACGCAGGGGCAGACAGGATGTCCCGGGGTGGCCCTCTACCTGACTAATGGAGCTTGGCGCCCAAAGTCGCACGACAGACTTGGCGCAGGTTCGGTCAGCCTGTGGCCGACCTGTTCGCCAGTGCAGAGAACGCTCAGTGCCCACTCTGGTTCTCGCTCAGATCGTCAGACGACCCACCGCTAGGGTGAAAGGCCTGAAAGGCTGGGTTGGGCTAAAGGTGAATTTGGTCGGGGAGAGGCCACGGGTCCGTCACCGCCATCTGCACCAGGTCCGGGTACCATCTGGCACCCGGACTGTCCGGAGCCACCACCAGGATGTGAAGGCCCTGCAACCTCACCCTGTGAAGCAGAGGGGATAAGAGGCGTAGTGGTGGGAAGGCATAGAGGAGGCCTATGGGCCATGACTCTTGAGCCAGCGCGTCCACCCCTAGCGGTGGGTCGTCTGACAATCTGAGCGAGAACCAGAGTGGGCACTGAGCGTTCTCTTCACTGGCGAACAGGTCGGCCACAGGCTGACCGAACCTGCGCCAAGTCTGTCGTGCGACTTTGGGCGCCAAGCTCCATTAGTCAGGTAGAGGGCCACCCCGGGACATCCTGTCTGCCCCTGCGTTGAGTGTCCCGGGCACATGTCGTGCCTTTAGGGAGGCCAGGTGTGTGTCTGCCCACATTAGGATCTCTCCTGCCCTCCGATGAAGGAGGGGTGACCTGGTTCCTCCCTGTCTGTTCAGGTAGGCCACCACTGTTGTGTTGTCTGACCTGATCATCCCGTGATCTCCCTTCAAGCTGGGGGCAAAGTGCAGAAGCACCCTTTGCACCGCTACCATCTCCAGTACATTTATGTGGGCTAGCGTTGGCTCCCAGGCCCGCCCACTGCGAGCCGGCCTAAGGTCCCGCCCCATCCGGTGAGTGATGCGTCCGTGAACACCTCCACATAGTGTGGGACGCATCCCATGCGCACTCCCAGTTGGAGACGGTCCGGGGTGAGCCAGAATTCCAGATCCTGTCGAGCCCCAAGGACAGTGAGACCGGGTCTGTCTGTCCTTAGTGGGATGTAACGGGCCGAGCAAACCAGCGTTGGAGCTTCTCATATGAAGGAGCCCTGCCGCACACCGGGTGAGCTGCCGCCATCATGCCCAGTAGGCACCGTCAGACAGGACGGTGCAGATGGAGCTACCACCAGCCTCTGAGCCAGACTCCTGAGCGCCACCTGTCTCTCCACGGAGAGCCGTGGCGCGCATGGTCTGTGCATCCAACTCCAGTCCCAGGTACGCCACCTGTTGTGCTGGCAACAACGAGCTCTTGGCCTGGTTCACCACGAACCCCAGCTTTGAGATGTGACGCAGTACTCTGTCCGTATGCTGCACGGCTTCCTGGCGAGAGGGAGCAATGAGCCAATCGTCGATGTAAGTCAGGATCCTGAGACCCTGACGACGGTTGCTCCAGTGCTGCCTCCACGCATTTGGAAAAGGTGCGTGGGGCGAGGGAGTAGCCGAACGGGAGACGGTTGAACTGAAAACACCGCCCCGATGGCGAACCTGAGAAATTTCCTGTGCCCCGGCAGGATGGAGACGTGAAAATAAGCATCCATCAGGTCGATTGAGGTCATCCAATCCCCCGGGCGGACACTCTCCAGGAGGTGCCTGGTAGTTAACATGGAACCTCCTGGTGGTCACATACTGCTCAGGATGCAGGTCCAGGATTGGTCTCACTCCCGCTTTTTCTTTGGGACCAAGAAATAGGGGAGTAAAACCTCTCTCCGCCTCCCTCGGTCCAGTTCCGAAACTGCACCGCAATGCAGGAGTGAAGAGACCTCCTCTTGGAGGGCCCTTGTCGCTGCCTGGGTTGTGAGCTGTGTGCGAAGGACACCGCGGAAGGGAGGGGGTCGACGGGCAAACTGCAGGGCATAGCCCCTCCTCAGCGTCCTGTCCAGCCAGGGCGATAGAGGGCCGAGAAGGCGGGTCCACGCCTCCAAGAAGTGCGATAGAGGGCGCACTCATGTCCTGAACAGGAGGATGTATCGCCCACCCGCCATCACAAACCCAACTGGAGGTTCGGGATGCGGGGGCCCCCAGAAAGGGCTGCCCTACCCTCTGGGAGGGGCACTGCTGGGGTTCTGTGGGTGACTGGGGGTGGGTTGCTGTCTGAGCTAGAACCCCCTAGGTCCGGGGGACCTGGGGGCAGGCCCCCAGAATGAGTCGCCCCACTTTTACAGGTGGTGCACCCTAGTAGCTGACTGTGTGGCCGGGGTAGCGAGCCCTGGTCAGCATCCCCGCCTCTTGCAGCTCAACACTGGGCGCTGCCTGAATAACTGCGGGCAAGCCCACGCCCCAATATCTGCACACCGCCCTGGCAGTTGCAGAGTGGAATCTGGGCCGCCATCAGCAGCCTTAGGAGTTACAGGAGAGGGAGCGCCTCTTAAGCCCCTCCCTTGGCAGCATGGAAGGCGCCTGTACTGCTGTAGGGCGGGAAAGCCAAGCACAATCCGTCCGCGTAGTGGAAAGACCATAAAGAGCCGGAGGAAGACCCAGAAGCGTGCTCTTTTAATGAGAAGTAACGGGATCAGCAGGATCAGCAGGATCAGCAGCGGCAACGGTGGGGCGTGCCCTAGCTCGCTCACGGGGAGTCGCGGACACCTGGTGCCGGTCTGCACGACGGCGCCAAATGTCGGCGCTGGCGTCTCGGCTGGAGATGAGGAGCAAGCTGGGATGTTTTGGAGGCTGATTCTAGTCGGTCTACAAGAGACTGAATATCAGGACCAAACAGGGATGAGGTGGAGAGCGGCAAACCGAGGACGCGTCTCTGCTCCTGTTCCTTCAGGGAAGACAGGCCGAGCCACAGGTGTCTGGCGCCGAGCTGAGCCGCGCTCATGGTGCGGCCCCCATCCACGGCGAAAGCTTGGGACATCCTCAGGAGAGCAGCCGCTGTGGTCTGAACCTCATCTATCTCCTCGGGCGTGAGGACCAATCGCTCATGTGTGAGCTTGTCCAAAGAGCCCGCCAGGAAAGCCATATTGCTAGCCAACGCCACCACCTGAGCGGCGTTAGCGTAGCAGCGATCCATCAGCGATGCCATCAATCTGTCCCTCTCTGATGGTAGAGCCGGCTTACCGCTCGGCCAGGGGGTAGATGACGGTAGCAGGCACATCCTCACCCCGTCCTCAACAGGTGGGACGCTGGTGATCTCGTTCCAGCCCACCACATTGCAATATCCCAGATATCCTCGGGCGGGCCCTCTCGCCGAGAGCGGGCTCTGCCATTCTCGCTGGGCATAATGGGCAATGGGTGTCATCAGTGGGCAGAGAGTCGCCACGCGTGGCCGAGAACGAGTCTGTGACGCTAGCCCCAGTGTGAAGTCCGCCGGAGCAGTCTCAAGCTGCTGAGGCGGGAGCGGGGTCTCCATACGAACCGCAGCGGAGGCAAACAGCTGCGGCAGATCATCTAGCGGTACCGATGAGCTGGCTGGAGATCAGGACGGAGACTCCAGTACCGATGGATCCAGCGCCATCGCCACGAGCCTCCCTGTCCTCACTACTCGCTGCCCAATCCAGCTGAGGTGGGGTAGCGGCAGAACGGGGAAATAGGACCCATGAAAGCCGCGCGGCGCTCGGACTCCTCTCTGGAAAGGCCGAGGCAGGCGGAGCAGGCAGACCGCTCCAGCTGATGATGCCATCCGAGGCGGCAGGAGCGGCAGGAGCGGCAGGAGCGGCAGGAGCGGCAGGAGCGGCAGGAGCGGCGGTGCCCGACACCGGTAGGTGGCAAATCTCGGGCACAATCCATTCTTCTAATCCAAGTGTAATCTTCGCTCTTTTAATATCTCAGAAGTGCTGAGAGAGAAGAAGGGAGAGCGTTGGGCAAGGGGGTTTATATAGCCCCTGAGGCTGTGCCAGTACACTGGCATGATTGGCGCGGTGAATGCTTTGATCTTTCTCAGAAGTCTGGCTCGCGCCAGAGAGAGGTAACCACTAGCGAAGCCCGTAGGTGGGCGGAGCACACGAAAATAGAACTGTTCTGTCATCTACCTGCAGCACGTGAAACCAGCAAACGAGGACCTTTGCTGAAGGAAAAATCTGCCTTATGGCATTGAGCTCTTTCAGGTCCCTGTCAATCATGACTGACCTATACAGAAAAAGGAATACACATGAAATTCATGATTTTAACAGGTTTTGTTAGGCAAGTCACAATATGGAGAATTGAAGCTACCTTATGATTTTTTTTTTTAAACATAAACAGTGTATACATTTTACATTAGTTATAAATGTAAGGAAACTACATTTCCCATGATATGGGCTGTGTAAGCAAATATATTATGAGTAATGAAGAGTTTAAATACAAAGGGTACTGACCGGGGAAGAAAACCAGGATTACAGCTAGAAAGCTTTTCCAGGCAAAGAGTGAGTGTGGCTGTTGTTTCCTGACTTATGATGAAGTATGCAAATGGAACTCCTCTTCCAATACTATTGCTCAGAAGAAGTGCATAAAATGCATAACCATATGAGGTCATCCCCTTGTAAGTGGCATCCATGAACATCATGGGATTTGGATGTTCCTTAAGTAGTTGTTTTTGCCAGGGTGTCTGTACTACAATTATCAAGGGCTGTTCATCACTTATTGGCTGACAAAAACAAATGTTCTCCTTTAGCTCTGATGTGGCGAGTATATCCACACTGACACAATCTTTTATGTAGTGACCAAGAACACAGGTCCCAGTCATAAACCGCATCCTCCAGGGTCAACTGGAGTTTGCAGCACTAAAAGTGTCAAATCCCGGCAATTTAAGCTGTAATCCACCTTTTCCAAACCCAGGAAATGTTTTCTTTTGCCAGCCAAAAGGACTTTTAAACAGACCCAGATGGCGCCCTGCCATCCCAATTGTAAATCTTTTGAGATAAAACTGTTTTTCCAGCTCTCCAGAAACGTTTTACGACCGTGCCATTTGAACATTGGACTCCGCTAAATACTTTCTCAATAAAAACTGACTTTTAACTTCTGTGTAAACGAAAAGTTTACAAAGGAATCGGACTTCTCATAAATGAACATGTTTGTTTAATAAAAAGAAAGGTTTAAATGATTGGATTAATGTGTCCTTTTTCAGGATGGCTCCCAGACAAAGGACAATAAGACTCTTTCTTCAATCTTTCTTTTCAAGGTTCCCAGCATGCATTGTTAACAAAGTGAATTAAATACATGCTCCCATAATATGCTCAGAATTGTATTTGTTAGGAATGGATTCTAAAGTACACACAGCAATGTGGAGGTATATGTGTTTAACTATATTTAATATGTGGCTTTGTGGAGAATGGTGTTTGAATTTAAAATTCGTTCCCGTTCCCCCGGAACAGAAACGCCCGACACACCCCTGCGAGCAGAACAAAACTCTGGCGCACGCAGAAAATCTCTCTCTTTTCCGGCTCCTCTCTTCGCAGCCTGAAGCACTTCGTAAGCTTCTCAAAGTTTAAACTTTCTCTGGCGCCCTCAGGCGTTCCTTAGATTTTTCTTCGTAACTGAACTTACTTTAATTTTTCTAGACCCGTTGCCACCAAGCAACGTGCTTTTTATATATCCCGAGGGGTAGTGCCATGTGCGCCGGGTTTTCGCGGATCCATAATTATCCGTGATGTTGTGGGGAGTTAGTGCAACGTGTGTGGTGAGTGTCTGGAGTATGTGTGATGTTTGTTTTTGTAAAAGAGTGAGATATAGAATGAAAAGCTGCATAAGTCTGCCGCGTAGTAAGTACTGCGAGCAAAGCGAAAGTTACCAGCGGAAATTCGTTGATTTCCGGTTCCGGTTCCACGACCAATCATATAATAGTTTCTGCTGACAACTTGTAGACGTATATTCCTACATAGGAAGTGCTGTGAGTGCATATCAGAGCTGTAGAAAGCCTGGAGAAGCTGTGCTCCGTATGTTATAATGATTTTACTGTGAGCGGTTTTTGCTACACATTTGCAAACTCCTCAGAGGAACGAAACAGCGGTCTGAGACATGTAGAAAGCGTGACATCAAAGTATAACATCTCCACTTTCATATGCAAAAAAAATTATTGCTCTATCTTATTTCGTTGCAAATCTACAGGCATCTAAAAATAGGTATGCAAATGGGAGCGCGGGCGCTCCATCCGTCTTTAAAGGGTTTAACAGCCACGCATAAATGATTTTTGTAAAACTCTCGTGACGTAACCTGCACGAGGAAGAAGACATTTTTGTAGTTCTCGAGACAGACTGAGAACTCCACGTGGGCCACAGACGCTTTAAGCCGGAAAGCAGGAAAACGACTCCTGAGACTCTTTTCAGCGATCAATTTTTGTGTTAAAAGACTCTTGTCCCAACAACGGGTAGGAGCCTGCCTTACACTCCCAGACCGTGACAGAACGCCTTCTCTATCCTACCTGGAGCTGCACGGCTCCTTTGGAATCAGCGTACACGTGCCGCCATCTTGTCGTCACCAACAACCAACTGGAGCAGCCGCCTAAAGTTCCGGAGTATTACTTTGGATCTTTGGACTGAATGCTGAGGTTCGCAAGACGACTAGAGTGAGTTAAGCACGTGACACTGAAGTTTGGCGTTATAAAACTGTACACTGTCTTGAGTAAAGGTCCATTCAGAACTTAATTTATATCCATGTCCATTCATCTATCTCCTACAAACCCGTCGTAAATAATCGGTAATTAAACTCCCAGCCGAGTTCTAATTAGTCAAAACATTCTCCTCCACAAAGTTAGATTCAGTAATTTTGTTGTTTTTCATTTTGTTTGTAATCATTATTCCATTATATATCAATAATTCACCCTTAGTGTCCTTCCCCCATTCATCAAATGTGTTAACCCTGTAGAATCTTTAATAAAACCCCATAAAATGTTAAAGATTTTGATTTGGTTTTCTTTTGATTATTTCAGAATTATATCCGAAAACAGGTTAGAATTCTCTTCCTTCAGATTAATTGAGACTTAATCAATATAATCAGTTTCCCAGAATCATCTGGGTGGTGCCCCTTTACGAGACAATTTTGATAATAAAAATATTAATTAATAATTTACCCAAATTAATAAATTAATATTTCTTATTACATCATATATTATAGCTCATACACTACATTTACATCAGGGAAAATTAGGGCATTGATGCTCTTTTTGATGATTCTAATATCCTCTGGTGTAACATAATATCGACGATTGTGTTTGTCGATGTGTCCATGCCTTTCTGCCCAATCAATACTTTTCAGAAGTGTTTCTGACACCGATAGTCCTTGTTCAAGCCACATGTCAATAAAAGCCAGAAGTTCTGGATCAACACGATTTTTTATACCCTCTTCCTGCATGTTGATGTCATGTCCATTGTGTTTCAGCATTTTGTGCACAACAGCACCTGTAACTCCAGCATCCTTGATTATTTTGAAAGACACATAAGCCCTGCAAGAGTTAGCCCTGGTTTGAGTTGGTTTACCTTTGCTACATCCAGTTGGTTTATTTGATCTTTCACATGCATAATAGTAGTAGTCCTTGTGAGTGCATACAGGAGATTTAAAATAGCTGTGAGTTTCCTCTTCCAATTTCTTGATATATGATTGCATGAAGTCTTCCTCCTCCAAAACAACAACTTCTTGGATCACCTCAAGATCTGGGCCTGTTGCACAAAAGTAGAATTAAGACATCCGGGATAAATGACTCAGCTGAGCTCAATAAAGCCAAAACATGTGCGTCAGGCTTAATTGGTTGCACAAAGACCAAGCCAGGATGAGCAGACACGGATTCATTAAGCCAGGTGAAACCAATCCTGGATAGGTGCGCTACGGCTCACTCAAATAGACCCCGCCACAGATCACAGATTAACTGATTTACCATGGCAACTAGAGTGCGTACTTTTCCCGTCGGAAGCACAAATCCTCATGGAGGCATACGAGGAGGTAAAAGATATAATTAAGAAGAAAGGCAACACCGCCACAGTGATAAAGCAAGAGAAAAAGCGTGGCAAAGTATTGCAGACCGCCTGAATGCGTAAGTAGTGCACAATTACACACTCACGCTCCGCTGAAACATCACAATTACAAATCAAATATTTAATTCACATCTCCAAAAACGCAGTTGTACTGTAATTATGAAACGGTTACATTTTTTATTGAAATGCACTGCATATATGAGTGAAATTGTGTAACGTAACTCCATCACACTGTATAAAGCTATGATATATTATTAAAGCCTTACATTATTATTTTACGTTACTACGCTCAGTACGGTTTAATCTTAGCCGTTGTACTCTGCTTATTATGTTGTCCACGGTTTTTTTGTGTTTCCCTGCTTTTATTAATGTAAAGCAGCTTTGACAGAATGAAACAATTGTGAAAAGTGCTATATAAATAAAATTTTCTTGAATACATAGATGAGCTATAATAATAATCACTTTAATTTATATAGCGCTTTCAAAGGACCCAAGGTCGGTTGCTCACTGCACTGCAAAAATGTCTTTCTTACTTAGTATTTTTGTCTTGTTTTCAGTAAAAAAAAAATATCTAAAAAAAATCTTAAATATTTTCTTGAGCAAAATAACCTAGGAAAATAAGCAAAAAACTCTGCCAGTGAAACAAGAGAACTTTTCTAAAAGTTAGTGTTTATGGAAAAAGTAAACTTATTTCAAGAGAATTTTTCTTATTATATTGACAGATATTTAAATTTTTGCTTGTTTTAAGCACACATTTACTTTAAGTTTATATTTTTGGTCTAAACCTATACTTATTTTGCTAGGTCATTTAGAAAATCAAGAAAATACATCTTGTTTTTTTTTTATTATTTTTACTGAAAACAATACAAAAATACCAAGTCATTTTTGTCAGTGTGACTCCATTAAATGTTCTTGTGATAAACAATGTGTGTGTGCGTGTGATGTAGATTAAACATGAACGGGCCAAAACGGACATGGCAGCAGGTCAAAATCAAATACAAGAACATTCTGCAGAATGGTATGGTCCCTGACTAATATTTAACAAAGCACAAGCATATATTGTACCCAGAAGGTGCCTGCTCACACATTGTCTGTACTGTTTTAGCAGTGAAAAAGAATACCCACAGACAAGGCACGGGTGGTGGGTCACCAAAGGCTGACCTTACCCCAGCAGAGGACATGGCCTTGGAGCTAAATAAAGGCAGGCCCGTCTTAGAGGGGATCCCTGGGAAAGAGACGAGCATAGGTTCCTCCCAAGATGCCACCCGCTTCATTCAAGGTATGTCCTTCCAGCTCTACATGGAATACAACCACATTCATATTGAATCAATTTGGACTGTCTGACTTTGGTTTACCTATTGCCTTGCAGTGTCTGGCAGCACTGTGTTCCTGTTAGAGCCACCAGCACAAGCACCAGACGATGCTGATCCAGTGAGTACTCCATCAAAGGCATACTGTAGGCCTGGCATGTCTTGTCTACTAGCTTCAATATGAATCCGATTAAATGTGATAGGGTGAAAGCCCCAGTGCAGCAGCAACAGCACATGATGGAGACGATGATGAGGAGGAGACCATCTCTCTGGATTCCAGAAGGCATGAGGTATCATGTTAAGACTGTGAAAGTACTATTTACTCTACAATGGTGAGGAGTCCTCATCAAAATCAAAAATCTAATTTCTTTTACAGGACCCAGATGCTATACAGTGGGAAAACCAGCCTGGCAACATAGTGCGTATTAATAAAAGGACACCACATCCTGCCAAATTCCAGCTGCGCTAATTGTATTGTGTTCACAGAGCTCACAAGCTATCAGAAAGTTGTATGGCAACCACCTCCGCGCCAAATAGAACTGGCAGACATAGACATTCAGTACAAGAAGAAAAAGATAGAAAATCTTGCACTGGAGTCCGAAATAAAAAGAGGACAATTAGGAAACTGGACCTTGAAATAAAAAAACTTGAGAGGAGGTGAGATATGCCTTCAATGTACACTGTATGCTAACTGTAACACAAATGTATTAATCATTATTTTTCTTTCCTCCCCCAGCTCCAAGAAGATGACACAGCTCAAAAAAAAAATTTGGTATATTCTCGTAAAGTCAAGTGAGCCATGACATATGAGCTCTTATTGTGAGCACACAGGACGGTGGCATCTTTCAGAATCAGAATCAGAATCAGAATCAGAAAGAGTTTTATTGCCAAGTATGCTTGCATACAAGGAATTTGTTTTAGTGACATAAGCTACCAGTACACAGAGACACCAACACACAGACAACAAATAAGTGTATAAACAGACAACAAATAAGTGTATAAACAATATAAACAATTGTGCTATAAATGATAATTGAATAGGATTGAATAAGATGCAGGGATGTACTAGGATGGAGGGGTAACAAATGAATATAAAAATATTGCACTTTTGCATAAGCATAAGTGGGGAACATTTAACTGTTTGTGAGGTAGATTGCCTGGGGGAAGAAACTGTTTTTGTGCCTTGCTGTTCTGGTATTTGCGGCTCTGAGGCGCCGGCCAGATGGCAAAAGTTCAAAAATGGGGTGACTTGGGTGTGAGGAATCCAGAGTGATTTCATGAGCCCTTTTCCTCACTCTGGTTATATACAGTTCTTGAAGGGTGGGCAGGGGAGCACCAATGATCCTTTCAGCAGTCCGAACAGTTCTCTGTAGTCTTCTGATGTCTGATTTTGTTGCTGAGCCAAACCAGACAGTTATAGAGGTACACAGTACAGACTCAATGACGGCTGAGTAGAACTGTTTCAGCAGCTCCTGTGGCCGGTTAAACTTCCTCAGCTGGCGAAGGAAGTACAACCTCTGCTGTGCCTTTTCACGATGGAGTCAATGTGAATGTCCCACTTCAGGTCCTGTGAGATGGTAGTACCCAGGAATCTGAATGACTCCACTGCGGTCACAGTGTTGTTTATGATGGTGAGTGGGAAAGTGCAGGGGGGTTTCTCCTAAAGTCCACGGTCATCTCCACTGTTTTGAGCGTGTTCAGCTCCAGGTTGTTAAGACTGCACCAGACAGCCAGCTGCTCAACCTCTTGTCTGTAAGCAGACTCATCACTGTCCCTGGATGAGGCCGATGACTGTAGTGTCATCTGCAAACTTTAGGAGCTTGACAGAGGGGTCTTTAGAGGTGCAGTCATTGGTGTACAGGGAGAAGAGCAGAGGAGAGAACACATCCCTGAGGGCACCAGTGTTGGTGGTGCAGCTGTTTGACATGAATTTCCCCAGTCTCACTAACTGTTGCCTATCTGTCAGAAAGCTGGTGATCCACTGACAGATAGAGCTGGGAACAGAGAGCTGGGTCAGTTTGGTCTGAAGGGCTGTTGGGATGATGGTGTTGAAAGCCGAACTAAAGTCCACAAACAGGATCCTCACATAAGTCCCTGTTTTGTCCAGATGTTGCAGGATGAAGTGCAATCCCATGTTGATTGCATCATCCACGGACCTGTTTGCTCGGTAAGCAAACTGCAGGGAGTCCAGTAAGGGTCCAGTGATGTCCTTCAGATAACCCAGAACCAGTTTTTCAAAGCGACTTCATGACGACAGGCGTTAGAGCCACAGGTCTGTAGTCGTTAAGTCCTGTTATCTTGGGTTTCTTTGGGATGGGGATGATGGTGGAGCGTTTGAAGCAGGAAGGCACTTCACACAACTCCAGGGATCTATTGAAGATCTGTGAAAAGATGGGGGCCAGCTGGTCAGCACAGGTTTTCAGACAGGCTGGTGTCACGCCATCTGGGCCTGGTGCTTTTCTTCTTTTGTTCTTCTTGAAGACCTGGCACACATCAGCTTCACAGATTTGAAAAGCAGGAGGTGTGGAGAGGGAATTGCAGGAGGTGTTAATGGTTGTGTAGGGAGATGGTCAGAGTGGGTGTTGGGGGTTTCAAATCTACAGTAAAACTCATTCAGGTCGTTGGCAAGTTGTTGATTAGCCTCAGTGCAGGGGGATGGTGTCTTGTAGTTTGTGATGGCTCTTAGACCTCTCCACACTGAAGTTGAGTCGTTGGAAGTAAACTGGTCTTCCAACTTTTAGCATAGGTCTTTTTAGCCGCTCTGATCTCTTTGTTCAGTGTGTTCCTGGCCTGATTGTACAAGACCCTGTCCCCATTTCTGTAGGCATCCTCTGTGGCCTGACGAAGATGTCTGAGTTTTACTGTAAACCATGGCTTATCATTGTTGAATGTTAAGTAAGTCCTGGTAGGAATGCATACATCCTCACAGAAACTAATGTAGGATGTTACGGTCTCTGTGAGTTCGTCCAGATCGGTGGCAGCAGCTTCAAAAACACTCCAATCAGTGATGTAAAAACAAGATTGTAAATCCTGCTCTGTTTCGCTGGTCCATCTCTTCACAGTCTTTACTACGGGTTTAGCAGATTTAAGTTTCTGCTTGTAGGACGGTATAAGATGAACCAGACAGTGATCAGAACGTCCCAAAGCTGCTCGTGGAACAGAGTGGTATGCATCCTTTATTGTGGTGTAACAGTGATCCAATATATTACTGTCTCTGGTGGGACATGTAACATGCTGTCTGTATTTTGGGAGTTCACGGGAGAGATTGGCTTTATTAAAGTCCCCAAGAATGATTAAAACAGAGTCCGGTGTTGTTGTTCTGTCTCTGTGATCTGATCAGCGAGTTTCTGTAAAGCTGAGCTCACATGCGCTATGCGGAGGGATGTAAACACTCCTCCACAAGCGCATGTGAGCTCAGCTTTACGGAGGGAGTGTTTACATCCCTCCGCAAGCACATGTGAGCTCAGCTTTACAGAAACTTTCTATGGTATTTTTTATTTTCACAGCAATCAGTACAACCAAGTCATCGTTATAAGGCACCGGCCTCTTTTGCCCACCCCCCCAGCACCAGGTGTGGCCACTAGCCTATATGAAGGCCCAAAATTGTGTGTTCCTTTCTGCTCTGACAATGGCATGCCCATTCTTGCGAGATGTGGTGGATGAAGAAGCACTTGTGCTGAGGAGAGCCTTCAGGCGAAAGGGTCTTCAGGGACCGGTTGGACCCACTGGCCTTCCCTGATGACCATCTATATGAAAGATACAGATTTTCTGCAGATGGCATCAGGTATCTATGCAGACTACTGGGTCCCAGGATTAAGCACCGCACTGCAGAGCCATGCACTGAGTGTGGAGCAAATGGTTTGTGTGGCCTTGCGCTTTTTTGCTAGTGGAGCCTTCCTGTACTCAGTGGGCGATGCAGAACAGCTGAACAAGGCCACAATTTGCCGCACAATAAGGAGTGTGTGTCTGGCTATCAAAGCATTAGCAGATGTCTTCATCTCCTTCCTGGCCACAGAAGACTCTGTGACATGAAAGAGGAGTTCTATAGGATTGCAGGTAAGAGGATCTACAAATTACAGGACAACTGTTAACACATAGTGGGATACTCATTACTTTGTGTGACAGGTTTCCCCAATGTCATTGGTGCAGTGGACTGCACACACATAAGGATAAAAGCCCCCTCAGGTGCCCATGAGGCCGATTTTGTGAATAGGAAATCCTTTCACAGCATTAATGTTCAGGTGAACATAACTAAGGGTCAACCCTGTTAGGGCATGACGACAGTGGTCGGCTGCTGAGGGACCAATATGTGTTGAATTATTTTAGTTAGTATGTGTGCTTTCAATTTAGGTAAAAAAATGTCCTGCTGTGGCAGAGGAAATAGGGTTTTTTTGGGTTGTTTTTTTACAATTTGGCCTCTTATGATGTTTGTGCGGTATACTGTGTGTAATACAAGGCTGCAGGAGGCTACTGCATCCATTCATTTGTCTGTTCAGTTGATGTGTATGGATTTGTCCTGCATTTAGTTTAGTGTGCAGACATGCAGGGTGTGTTATATACAGACCTTTGAATGTGTATGTATCATTTTGTATAGTATGCTTTGATTCTGTGCTTTCCTTCTTGTAGAGTCACTGTGACTTCAGTTTGAAAGGAGCTGATAGTTTACCTGCTTTGTTTTGTCCTTATTCAATAAAGGAACATAATGTTACACATTGTGTTTTTATATTCATATGGAATGTGTATTTGTTTATATGACAGAGTACTAGGGCCCCACTGAGGAAAAAGGATAAAGTCATAAATTTATGAGGCTGGTTCTTTCTGCAGAAAAGCAACATATTCTTTTTACAGTTTTGATGGTTATGACAATGTGATACTTCATATTCTGGCACATCAGCATGTCTTTGTTTATGAAACCATACTGAAGTACAATTTCACGAAATGCCCCACATCTGTCATTTTAACAACTGTCCTCCTTTAAAACAACTGGTTACAATATTATGACTTTTCCCTCTGTGGCCCTAATATTCTATCATTTTATATATAGCCTTATAGTCTATGGGAAACTGTAAATTATCTAATGATAGCAACATCATCTAAAAATCATTATTTATCCAAAATGATTGAAATTAATGATCACAAACGTTTAAAGAATGACAGTGGGTCTAGTTATATGTGATAACAATGTATAGTGAGCAGTGAAATAACTATTGGTTTCCATTTGTGGTGACTGCTGACTGACATTAGGGATGAGATTAAATGGGTCCAGGAATTTAGCCTGGTCTGGAGCAGGCTAGCTCCACAGAATAAATCTCCATGGTAATTTATACCATAACATATCCTCCTGCCCCCTATCCAGCTTTAGTGCAACCGGATTAGGGATCAATTGAGCCAGGATCACCAAGATATCCTGGCTTAATCCCTTATCCTACTTTTGTGCAACAGGCCCCTGTAACCCTCTTCAGCTTTCGTTTAACACCTTCAATCCAAATGTTTTCCATTTTATTTCTAAAAAGGGGAGGGGGGGGGATTAGGAGATTATTCAAAGCCATATTCAAAAAACAACAGTTATTTTGACAAAATAACAATATTATATATATATATATATTTTTTTTTCTGAACATATGATAATTTTTTTAGGATACTTTGAGTAAAAATAATAAAAAAAATAAATAAATAAATAAAAAAGCTATGTTTTTAAAATATAAATATTTTGTAATAATATACTCTACTGGCCAGTAATTTGGGGTCAGTATTTTTTTCTTTCTTTTTTTTTTTAAAATAAAATCAATACTTTTATTCAGCAAGGATGTGTTAAATTGATAATAAGTGATAGTAAAGAAAAGGTATTATTAGAATATATATTATTAGACTTTTTTTAGAGCCTTGGCTTAATGACACCACCCGTGCCCTTAGACGGAGGTGCAGGCAGGCCGAGCGCAAGTGGAAAAAGGACAAGCTACATGTTTCACTGGGTATATTGAGAGACAGTCTTACTGAATATCAAAATGCAGTGAAAGCAGCTAAATGTCAGTATCTGTCTAATGTCATTTCCACCAGCTCTAATCGTCCTAGAGCGCTATTCAATACAATTCAGTCTGTTATAAATCCATCTAGTAATGCTCCACAGCAGGCCTCAAAGTCAACCTGTAATGATTTCCTCCATTATTTTGTTGATAAAGTAGCCTCTGTTAAACAGAGCATTAAGAACATGTCTAACACTTTTGACTTGTGCTCTTCTCCTGTCCTCTCTGTGTTTAATGTGTTTGAGCCAGTATCACTCTCTCTCCTCTCTGATGTGGTCCAGGGGCTGAGACCGACCAACTGTCCTCTGGACATTATACCATCTAAAATGCTTAAACAGGTTTTTAACACAGTGGGCCCATGCCTCCTCTCATTTATAAACAGCTGTCTGAGTTCAGGTTCTGTACCAACTGTATTCAAGCACGCAGTGGTCAGGCCTCTGCTAAAAAAAACCAACCTTGATCCTACTGTTCTGTCAAATTTTAGACCTGTGTCCCATTTACCTTTTCTATCCAAGGTTTTGGAAAAGATTGTTTTCTTACGGTTACAGTCTTTTCTGGAGAACAATCAGATCTTTGAAAAGTTCCAGTCTGGCTTTAGGACACGGCACTGCACTGAGTCCGCTCTTCTCAAAGTACAAAATGACATTCTCTTGTCCCTTGATGAGAAAAAGCCAGTGCTGTTCATAATGTTGGATCTTACTGCAGCATTTGACACCGTGGACCACTCAGTCCTTCTGACACGTCTGGAACAACAGGTCGGGCTTCAGGGACCTGTGCTGCAGTGGTTTAGGTCGTATTTAACAGAAAGGACTTTTTCTGTCAGGATTGGTGACTTCTCCTCCTCCTCGGTTCCCTTGACCTCTGGTGTGCCACAAGGTTCCATTTTGGGCCCTGTTTTATTTTCCTTGTATATGTTGCCGTTAGGTACAGTTATTTCAAAGCACAAAATGTCTTTTCATCTGTGCATGAGCGACCTACAGGTTTACCTTCCGGTTGTCCCTGCTTGTCCTAATAGTCTTCAGTCCATCAACAGATGCTTAGAGGACATCAGATTGTGGCTGTCCCAGAATTTCCTCGTTTGAATGAGGATAAAACTGAATGTATTGTGTTCGGCACATCCAACCTGCCCAGTGTCTCAGCTCCTGGTCTTTTTGCTTTGGCCCCTCATCTCAACCATGTTGTCAAAAACCTGGGGTAAAACTAGACAGCAGTCTAAGATTTGATAAACAAATAGATTCGTGGTTAGGGCAAGCTTTTTCAGCTTGCCTCCTTTCAAAGGTCAAACCGTTTTTAAGTCGTGCTGACCTGGAGAAAGCCATCCATGCTTTTATTAGCTCCCGCATAGACTACTGCAATGCGCTCTATGTGGGAGTTAACCAAACTGGACTTCACCGTTTGCAGCTTGTGCAAGCGCTGCTGCCCGACTGCTAACTAACAGTCGTAAACACGAGCACATAACACCTGTCCTGTACTCCCTGCACTGGCTCCCTGTCCAGTTTAGAATTAATTTTAAAATCTTAATGTTTGTTTTTAATGCACTCACGGGCCTTGCACCTTCTTATTTGTGTGAGATTCTGACCCCTCACAAACCCAGCAGAACGTAGAGCTCTGCAACATCTGCTGAAGGTGCCCCGGTCCCGGTTCAAACAGTGGGGCGATCGTTCTTTTGCAGTGGCCAGTCCTAAACTCTGGAACTCGTTGCCCATTGAGTTACGTTCCATCACTGACCGGCCTCTGTTTAAAGCCAAACTTAAAACCTTTTTATTTAAAATGGCTTTTGGCACTTAATGGCTCTGTGACACTGATCTATTTTTATTGTGTAAATATGTTTTAAACCTATTTGTAAATATGTTTATTTTTTTACTAATGTTGTTAAGCACCTTGGTTCAATCTGTGGTTGTTGGAAGGCGCTATATAAATATATATTGATTTTTTTGTTATTTTGAATAAATGCAGTTCTTTTTAACCTTTTTATTCATCAAATACATTAGACAGCAGAACTGGTTCCAACACTCATAATAAATCAGAATATTAGAATGATTTCTAAATGATCATGTGATGATGTGATGATGTGATTAACTGGATGTTACATGTGCTGAAGGCTGGAATAATGATGCTGAAAATTCAGCTTTGCATCACAGGAATAAATTATTTTTTTAAAGAATATTCAAATACAAAACTATTATTTTAAGTTGTAATAATATTTCACAATATTACTGTTTTTCTGTATTTTTGATCAAATAAATGCAGGCTTGATGAGCAGAAGAAACTTCTTTCAAAAACATTAAAAATAGTAATGTTTTAAAATAACAGCGATATGAATCTATTGAATACTCCTGCCCCAAGAGCAGCAGACTAAAAATAACAGCAATATGAATCTATAGAATACACCTGCCCCAAGAGCAGCAGACTGAAAATAACGGCGATATGAATCTATAGAATACTCCTGCCCCAAGAGCAGCAGACTAAAAATAACGGCGATATGAATCTATTGAATACTCCTGCCCCAAGAGCAGCAGACTGAAAATAACGGCGATATGAATCTATAGAATACTCCTGCCCCAAGAGCAGCAGACTAAAAATAACGGCGATATGAATCTATAGAATACTCCTGCCCCAAGAGCAGCAGACTAAAAATAACGATATGAATCTATTGAATACTCCTGCCCCAAGAGCAGCAGACTGAAAATAACGGCGATATGAATCTATAGAATACTCCTGCCCCAAGAGCAGCAGACTAAAAATAACGATATGAATCTATTGAATACTCCTGCCCCAAGAGCAGCAGACTAAAAATAACGGCGATATGAATCTATTGAATACTCCTGCCCCAAGAGCAGCAGACTGAAAATAACGGCGATATGAATCTATTGAATACTCCTGCCCCAAGAGCAGCAGACTAAAAATAACGGCGATATGAATCTATAGAATACTCCTGCCCCAAGAGCAGCAGACTAAAAATAACGGCGATATGAATCTATTGAATACTCCTGCCCCAAGAGCAGCAGACTAAAAATAACGGCGATATGAATCTATTGAATACTCCTGCCCCAAGAGCAGCAGACTAAAAATAACGGCGATATGATTCTATAGAATACTCCTGCCCCAAGAGCAGCAGCTACCGCCCTAGCGCTGCAGTAGCTGCTGCTCTGGCGCTAGCGCTAGGGCGAGGATGTATTAATTTGAAGGAAATGTCGCGGTGGCTTGAGCAATTATGTGATCGCATATAGGTTAGCACTGGAAAACTTTTAAAACAATATATCATAAATTTACTTACCATACAATAAATGTGATCTCTCAGTCCAATGAACAGTCGATAACGTATCTTCCTCCAAATTTCCAAACGTCTTGACCCGCCTCTGATCCAATTTCATTCCGCCTCTGATCCAATTTCATTGGTTGAATTTTTCAACCAATCATTTTCTTTTCTGCCCTTAGAACAACTTTCTAGAGTAAGTAAAACTCCCATATATTAAGCTTTCTACTGCCTCCCTGAAACTCTTTGGCTTTTTCTTTTTTTCAGCATTTTCTGTAAAATCAAGCTTTGGTTCACAAGGAGTTTCCCTAGATTTACAGTTCTGCATGTCGAAACGATCTAGTATTTTCTCACATATCTTTCCTGTGACATTTTGACTAGACCCTTTGTTTGTTCAAAATCTGTGCCCAGGAAATGTTTCAACCTTCCCATGTCTTTCATTTTGAACCGTTCTGTGAGCATTCTTTTTACATTTTCCAGGACACTTTCATTGTTAGCAGCTATAATTAAATCATCAACCCATACTATCAGGATTACTTTCTCATCTGGCTTTTCTTTGTGTACACACAGTTATCAGCTGGGTTTTGTCTAAAATCATTCTCTGTCAAACATGCATGTAACACAGCATTCCAGTTTCTGCCAGTTTCTGCCAGCTGTAAACTTCACCAATCTGTGCTTTTGAACTTTTTCAGTGTTAGGATAGTACACTAGATAAGCTGGGCTGTTCTTGTCGTAGCCTATGAAAACTCCTTGTTCGCATCTTGAATCAAATTTGCTATTGTGTCCATGATAAAATATAAGTGACAATGAATGTTTATCTAATTCTACATTAAACTGAAATTGCAAATGCCACCCTGTTGTTGAGATATCGATCTACATAATGTGTGGTCACATTTAATGCCTTTTACACTAGCTGCTGAGTTTTTATAGACAGGGTGTAAATCTTACCAAAGTGCATTTGATCCCAACACTCTCAGCAGCCTGGAAGGCTAAGGTGAAGTTTCTCCTCTACAAAAAGAAAAGAGTGGATTTTAACCAGTCAGAAAACATTGTCTGCATAACAGTGAATATGGAAAAAAAGAAAAAAGATGGTTTTGCAGTAAAACGTACCTTGTCCTGGCTGGTGAGCTCCTGATAAGGGATATGGGCAGGTAGGTAAGTGTGTAGCACAGCACAAAGGCCAAGCCGTCGTTCCAACTGCTGCTGAAGTTAGTAATATCAATGTTCTGCAAGAAAATAAAAACATGAAGATCGAAGAGCCACACTGATTTCAAAGGATAGAGCATTTAAAAGGATTTTTATTGTCATGTTTAAATATTACATACACAGTACACTGTCAAGAGAAAACCAGTCTAGACCCGTTATGGGTGTTTTTGCAATGTAATGCAAGTTAAATGATGCATACTTCCTGAAGTGGGCTTTTGATGCCATAGAAACCACAACCTCCAGACATTTAAAAGCACAGTCAAAACATCACTTCTCTGCTGCAGATTCAACAGGAACCTGTTTTTCTAAGAGCATGTTAGGACAGTAGAGAATCATTATTGCGTCATGTTTGGTAATGCTCTGCAGTCAACAGGACATGATATGGATATGATGGTATAATATTACACTAAAAGCAAGAAGACTTAAGGAGTGTTTTCTTCAGGTTTGCCCAAGTAGATAGATATGACTCATATTGAACAGAAATTGAGACACGTTTCATTTATTTATTTTTTATTTTAAATAGGAATCTGTACCTAATTTCTTTCTCTATATTTTAGACATGTTAGACCAAATATATAAAGATCATTTCTGGTAGAGATTAAGAATAAGTACAGATGCTCACTGTGACTTTTAACTGTGTTTAGATATAAACAAAATAGATAAATAACCCAATGTGCACTGCTTGTTAATAGTAACTCCAGCACAGTATGGCATACTGAGACCTACACTCACCGGCCACGTCATTAGGTACACCTCTTCAATTGCTTGGTAACTCAAATTATTAATCAGCCAATCACATGGCAACATCCAGTGTTGGGAAAGTTCACTTTCTACAAGAACTAGTTCAAAGTTCAGTTCACAAATTTTAAAATGAACTAGTTCAGTTCAGTTCAAACTTCAAAATTTTGAACTAAGTTCACAGTTCCAAAAATGAACTAGTTCATAGTTCTTTTTCCATATGTTGCTCACGAGCTATTATTTTTCAAAATTATTGCCACAGCCCATATACAGTAAAATCACAGACAGCAATTATTTTATCAGTTTTAACAATGAAGCTATGCGTTAGATTTCATTTTCATATCCAATTTTCAATCCTTATCCAACCAGGGTTTACATTAGCATTGAGGGGACAGCATTTCCCCATTGTTGCTTTAATTCTTTGTTGCTGTCCATTCACTCCACACTAGTGGCAGCTGCAGCTTTCAACCCTACAGTACATTCTCACGAACAACGTGCTGCTTGAATGGTCTTTTTTAATGAGGTAAGGTAAGGTAAGGTAAGGTAAACTTTATTATCCCACGAAGGGAAATTTGTCTTGGGCCATCACCCATGCTGCATTCAGTACAGACAAACAACAAATCGACAGACTAAACAACAATAATAGTGATAGAAATAAAAATTCATAAATTACAACTCCATAGCACCACTATTTAACATCTTTACGGACACTGGGATGATTGAGTTTTTAAATCTGTTCAATCTACAGCGTGGGACTCTAAACCTCCTGCCAGAAGGCAGCAACTCATATTCTGTGTGCAAAATATGTGATGTATCCCCCACAATCTTTTTAGCCTGCAATAGAGTAGCCTGTTCATAGAGAATCTGCAGCGATGTCTGTTCTTTCATTCCAATAATTTTCCAAGCCGTATGGGTCATTCGTAATAATTTAGCTCTGCGTGATACGGACAAATTACCAAACCAGACTTTCGAAGACTGCTTGATAAAATATTATCATAAACCTTTGATCTACACCATAAAGTCTAAGACGCCGTAGAAAATGCAACCGTTGTTGTAATCTACTGCAAAGACCATCTACATGGATGTTCCATGTCAGTAAATTATCCATGGAGACGCCAAGATATTTATACGAGGAGACCTGTATAATGGTTTCATTGTGGATAATCACAGGCCTGTGATCACCGACATCTCTGGGGTCAAACACCATCTCATTTGTCTTATTGACATTCAGAGCTAGGTGGTTATCCTCACACCAGTTCACAAACTGTTCGATCTCTAATAAATATTCAGACATGTCTTCTTTCTTTTTCAGTAAACCTAAGATTGCAGTATCATCTGAGAACTTAATTATGTGGTTATTAGAATAATACCTTCTACACTCATCCGTATACAAAGTAAACAACACCGGTGAGCTAACACAGCCCTGAGGGCTCCTGTGCGTTCTGAATTCAGAAAAGTACCATTGACATTAACCTGCTGCCTGCGATTGGTCAAAAAAGAATAATACCATTTTATAATAGATGGATGGACTTTAAAATCATTCAGCCTTGCAATTAAAAGATGTGGTTGCAACATATTAAAAGCTGAACTAAAATCTACAAATAAAAGACGTGCATATGAGCTAGGATCCTCTAAATGCTTATTTATAAAATGTGTTATGGCTATAACAGCATCCTCTGTACTTGATTACTTCTATCAAATTGTAATATATCTGATAGACCACTCACGTCAGTTTTAACAAGGTTAATCATAATTTTTTCAAAACACTTCATCACTATTGAAGTGAGTGCTACTGGACGGTAGTCATTATTCTCCTTACAGCTAACCTTTTTGTGTGGGATAATAGTGGAAGTCTTCCAAATAGAAGGAACTGTATGCGTATCTATAGATTTTTGATAAATGGGGCACCAGGCTTTGGCTAACTCTTTACTACAGGATTTTAGTAACCGCCCAGAGATGCCGTCTGGCCCAGAAGCCTTGCTAGGACAAACCTGTGAAAACAATTTCTCCACCATGATCTTGTCAATAATTGTTTTAGGGTAATCCAATGTAGGCAAGGCATCAAGTGCAGCTAGCTGCTCCTGTGAAAAATCTCTTCGTCAAATCTGCAATAAAAATCATTTAACTCATTTGCTTTTGCCTCCTCATCTATCACATTAATAGATCTTTTGGCTGGAGCCATATTAGTCATATATTTCATAGAATCCCATAGTTTTTTAGTGTTCATATTCAAACAATGGGCCTCAAATTTCTCTCTCTCCTTACGCCTAGCTTTCTTTAGTTTAAAATTGAGTTCCTTCTGTGCATCTTTCATAGCCACAAGGTCTCCTCTCTTAAAAGCCATTTTTTTCTGTACTATACACTCCTTAATTTCCTTGGAGATATAAGATTTATTGTTTGGATATATAGTTATTATTTTTTGATCTAAAACATTATCTTTACAGAAAAGTATGTAATCTGTCATAGTCTCCACGGCCTCCTCTAGATCCAAACTTTGAAAGACATTCCAATCAGTACAATCGAAGCATCCTTTTAAGGTTTCAATTCCATCATCATTCCACACATATACAGTTTTAGTTTGTGGTTTACTGCTCTTAAGCATTGACTTATATGTTGGAATTAAATGGACAGCATTGTGGTCAGAGGAGCCTAATGGTGGTTTAACCTTAGCTATATAGGCGTTCTTAACATTCCCATAACATTTATCTAAAATATTTTTGCCCCTTGTATTACAATCCACATATTGATGGAATCCAGGCAACACAGTATCAATTTTACAATGATTAAAATCCCCTAAAATGAAACAAGGTGCTTCAGGGGTACGACTCAATTGTCTATGGACACAGTCTGCTGTAAGTTTAGCTGCATTTGCAGCATTCCCACTCGGTGGGATATAAACAGTGCATACTAAAATGTTCCCAAACTCGCGTGGAAGATAAAAAGGCCGAAGGCTTAAACACACCAGTTCAATGTCAGAGTTACAGAGCCGCTCTCTCACAGTAAATTGCGAGCACCAGTTTTGGTTGACATATACACAAATGCCGCCCCCTTTGCTCTTGCCTGAGTTGTTGTTCCTATCAGAGCGTACAAGCGAGAAGCCTTCCAGAGCAACGGCGAGTCCGGCCGCGTCATCTCGTAGCCACGTCTCAGTGAGCACAAGCAGGCATGAATCCCGGTACTCATGTCGAACTCTGGAATTGACTCTTAGCTCCTCAGCTTTACTTCTTAGGGAACGAGTGTTGCAGAGAAGCATTGAGGGTAGTGGTGGCCTTTCTGCCCTTCTCCGTAATCTCTGCCTTACACCACCGCGTTTTCCCCTCTTCCGCGTCCGTTTCCGACGGCTTTCCCCCGGTGTTCTCGCCTGTAAGCCTCTCGGTAGCTGGGGGGCGAGTGTTTGACTAGGCTGGAGCAGTAGGAGTTGTTCACGGGTATAGCGCAGGCTCGTCTGCGACATCCGCAAATCCTGATTCACCAGCATGGCATCGCATATAAACAGCCATATGGCTAGATTCAGCATCAGTCCTCTTAATAAAAACAGCATCGTGTACATCGTGTGTACCTGATCTGAGCACAGAACAAAGACAAAAGAAAGAAAAGAAAAACACAAGACAGCAGCACGAGGTAGCCCGGGTCGCAACAGAGCAGCGCCACCGGAAAGCTGAGCTACTAGGTAAGAAGGAATTATTCAAAGAAAAACAGGACAGTAATCATTAAGGTGAAAACGTTCTTAAATTGTAATAATTTTCCATTGTCCACATGCTAAAACAGAATATTGGAATCCTGGGAAAATAGACCAGGTAGGTTCAACAAACAAGTTACATCAGGGGTCCTGAATTAAAATCAGCTGAGGTCCGCTTAGTAACTTTCCTCACCGTGAGGGGTCCGGAAAATTTAAATTGTGTTTGAATATAAGTCTTTAAAGTAAAGTCTCATTTATTCCACACCTACAGCCTTTTAAACAAATGGAGATTAATGTAGATAATCCACTGTTTTCTGTTATGGACTGGCAGATAACCCAAACGCAGAGACACACGTAAAGTAACAAAAGAGATTTATTTAGACAAAAGGACAACTTAGGAATAGCGGATTCTTCGAGGATAGCGATGTGTAGCAGGACAAGACCGGGACTGGGCTAGAGCGGGACCGATGACAGGACTTGACGGTACAGGAGAAGACAGAGGTGGAGCGGGAACAGGACTGACGGCAGGACTGGAAGGATCTGAGATGAACAAAAGGAACAGGTAAGTAATCAGAAATATCACAAGGCATTCGAACGCGAGACGTAGTACTAACGGTAGTAAGTGTTACGATCTGGCATCGATGAGCAGGCTGCGGTGCTTCTTAACCTCTGTTGATTATCAACTCGGATCAGCTGGGCTTGCTCCGCCGCGCTCCCGCACACCTGTTTCCCCTCTGCGAATCAGTAGGGGCGGGGAGCTAGGTGCGGAAGCCGCGCCAACTGTGCAGAGTCCTGATCCACCGTGACAGTACCCCCTCTATGGACGCCACCTGGCGGCTATCCCTTCTCCGGATGGCGAAGAAAAAACTCCCGAATCAGGGAAGGGTCAAGAATGTTTCTCCGGGGCACCCAACAGCGTTCCTCCGGCCCATAACCCTCCCAATCCACTAAAAACTGAAGGCCCCGACCCCAGCGCCTTACATCCATAATCCGCCGTACTGTGTATGCGGGATGATCGCCAATCATCCTGGGAGGCGGGGAGGACAGGGAGGCATCAGGGAACTGGACCTGACCGGCTTGATCCTGGAAACGTGGAAGGTAGGGTGAATCCGAAGAGACCGAGGAAGCTTCAGTCGAACTGCTGCAGGGTTGATGACCTTCTCTACTTCAAAGCGGGCGATGAATCGTGGTGCCAATTTTGTAGCCTCAACGGCAGGTCCCTGGAGGATAGCCAAACCTTCTGTCCCGGTGAGTACCTAGGGGCAGGAGTGCGGTGGCGGTTGGCTTGGACCTGTGACTGGGACGAGGTGCGTACAAGAGCTGAGCGGGCTCGTCTCCAGACCTGATGGCACCGTCTCAAGTGTTCCTGAACCGAAGGAACTGCCAGCTCTTGTTCCTGATCTGAAAATAGAGGTGGTTGATAACCGTAACAACACTGGAAGGGAGACATACCTAGGGAGGCGTTCACCAACGTGTTGTGGGCATATTCTACCCAAGGCAGCTGGGCGCTCCAACTTGCAGGATTGGCAGATGATGTGCACCTCAGTGCCACCTCCATCTGTTGATTTGCCCGTTCCGTCTGTCCATTGGTCTGGGGATGGTAACCAGAGGAGAGACTCACCTTGATGTCCAACGCAGTACAAAACGCCTTCCAAACCTGGGAGGTAAACTGTGG